>JAZHYW010029773.1:0-35086 GCA_037355805.1 Ixodes ricinus | reverse complement strand
TACAAACTTACCGAGTGCCATCGAAAGCTACTAAATCATACAATTTTAGGAAGTCTTGGAGCGCGTGGGAAGCCCCACAGTACTGCGCTAAAGTTCATACTCGAGCAACAGGCGCAAAGCTGGCTGCGCGCGAGGTTTTTCGTATTTTTTTATTCACGTTTTTCGCGCCGTCAGGTTTGCTCTTGTTCCGGGAGTGATAACTTTAGCGCACTATCGCGTTTCTCATATGCTACAAATATTTCTAAAATATACTCATTTAGTGGTTTTCGATGATGCTCAGCAAGTTTCTAATTGGAATCATGTTCATTTTTACCAATGTACACGCCTTATTCAAGGCACTGCGGTCGCCCCAATGTGGCAAGATATCTCGCTTTATAACTTCAAACACACAAAACTAATTCATCATATTTTTGCAGATTCCGTTAGCACGTATCATTAAGCTTAAATTTGATGATTTTAAAATAAATCAAAGATGGTTTTTTTATTGATTTTCAAAATATTTCGTATTCAGTAAATTGGCCCCATTTGAGCGTTTCTCGTAAATTTATCCGCTAAAACAGGGCAACAATAATTAGCGTAAACATTGACGAAATACAGGGCAACACGGTGGAAATGTTTGAAAGTTCTAGCATTTATAGATGCTAATAAAAAGAATGCCAAAGTTAAGCAATATTGCTGGATTTGTCGTGCTTGCAATTTTTCTTTGCAAGCTAACGACATCGATACACCTTGGTGAATACTTTGGGTAAATACTCTCTATATGTAATTTTCCAGTAACCATTTCTAGACCTGTAGCCACTGCGCAGTTGCTCTATAGGGAAGTGCTCAAAGTGCCAAATTTGCGCGATTTCTGAAAGCGCTTCAGACCTGAGAATGTTCTCTACATTTTTCCCGCAAAGTCAATTATCTTTTTCTATTTTTGCAAAACATGTTAGTCTTGTTTTGCTGTGCACTGAGTCAACAGAATATTTTTTCATCAAATTTAAAAAAGGTCACCGGACATGGTTGCCCTAACTTATCTGAAAATATCCTCCCATATTTTTTACTTTGTTTTCATCACTTTCTTGCGTGATATTGCACCCCAGCGTGTTTGGCGAGGCAACGTAAGCAGCCCTGCATTTTGAATATAATCAAAATATTTGTATTATAGACTAGAAGAAACGCTTTTGAATCTCTACAAAAGAAATGAAGTCCCTAGCTGTCTCAGGGTCTTCAAATATGTGCATGCATCGCTTGTGCGTTGTTAACGGCGCTGCTCAATTGTGTTCTTAAAGGCATCGGTTTGGACGTTTTCAAGTAAACATGTTTTCTGAAAGAGCAGAAGAAACTGAGCCTAGAGCCGCAAGTAAAATTCCCAAAAACTGTTTAAATAATGTTTAGTCGGAGAAATACGATCAAAACCGAAACCGAAACTAACCTGCAACTTCACTCGTCCACTATCTGTTGACATCAGATGCTTAAAAATCAGCACATGGGCAGCTTGAGCCTGTTTCACCCGGCATCAGAAGCAGTCAAAAGGCCGTCGCGATCGTCCGAGGAAATAATAGCCTAGGATTCATCCAGCTTGTCTGAGTCAAGGAATTACCAGCAGCAGCACAATATTTCAGACGATTCACCGTTCGCATTTGATCCGCCGGCATCGCCTCCGAGGGGACGAACTGTGGCGGCTACATTCGTGATACGCCGACATATGGACCCGGATGTCACTTCAGAAGCAGAATGGTATGGAAGGTTTTGTTTGCTAGCACGGCGCGAACTGTTTTCTAGCGCGACGCGAACGCTAGGACACGGCGTTCGCGTCAGACTGCTCGGACACTTTCGCCGTAGAGACCTATCGGTCGGAAACCGATGAGATGTCACTCTGCTGAATTCCTTCGTGGTGTTGTTGCGCCCCACAGAAGATCACCAATGGACCTTTTTCGAGTAACGAGCGTCGTCTGGGGAGTTGTCTGCGAACCAGACTTGTACGTAGTTCAACTACTCTACTCAAGTTACTGTAGTTTAACTACTTGTCTGAGTAGTTTAGTAACTTTCAATTACATTTTCATTTCGGTAATTAGTAGTTTACTTAAATTACTTTTTCTTAGTGACTTCTACTCGAGTTACAAATTACTTTCGAATTTTAGTGGTTGTTGTGCCTATCAACAAACTATCCTGCACAAATGAGATAAGATGTTGGAAGATCAGCTGATATTTGCAAAGATGGGGAAGCGTGTGGCGTAGGAAGGGGGAAGAAATTGGTTTGGAGGGTCCAAACCCCCCCCCCTCTCCACTGCAACGACATCGCTACGAGGCGCGAGGAGCGAACAGACCCGACGCAAGAGAGGCCGAGTAATTGCGGGATTAGCGCCGAAGACTGGCGTTTCTCTGTGTCCCGAAGCTCCAAGCAGGGCAACGCAAACATTACCTTTGTGCGTTGCCTTTCCTCCCAAAACTCAGAATATGCAGATCTTCAAAGATTCAAAGATCGTTCGAGAAACCTGTAGTAATTCCCCCAACGTTTTTTATATAAGAAATAATAAACAAGCAGTGTTGGGAGGTACTCTATGTACATGGTACTTAAAGTACTACTGTTTAGAAAAATTTACTTTACTTGAAGTAAATTCTCTGAACATGTACTTGTATTTTCCGAGGAAAGTAAAACTGCCGACTTCAATGTGCATTCCCGAATTTGAAAACCAAAAAAATGGCGGTATCGTCGTGTGAAAACGCGCTCTTTCGAGAGGTCATCACGTGAATGACTAATTTGTTTCAATGGAGGACGGATGGGGCCCGTGATGAGACGCTGAAGGGTTGTACGGAGGAGGTAGGGTGGATAACCTGCTTAGAGCAGGTGGTCATGCTGTCGCAGGGCGCTTTCTGGTGAGAGGTGTGAACAGGATTTCGAGCGAGAAGAGGCAAACAAGGTTCGAATGATTCCAAGCTTTACCGACTTGGAATGGTTACTGCAAAACGGAAGAACAAGTTTTTGGAGCGTTGCTGAAAGCTCCAGCATAGACCTTGAAGATGAGGATGAAGTTTTAAATCCAACTGTAGACCTTCATCTGTTGGTTCTTCACTCGTGAAGTTGAGACCCGACGAGCAAGAATTGAAGGCTTCACAAATGGCCGGTGAAGAGATGTAGGACAGATGAACAACTAGATAGCCATCTACATATCGGAACACTCGGATTTCTGGAGCTATAACGTCAAGTTGGGTCCTCACGGCTTGGTCTATGTACATGAGAAAGATTTCACTAAGCACCGGGGCTAGGCATGAGCCCATACAGACACCTCTCTTTCGTCTAAAAATGTTCCTGTTGTATTCAACAAACGTAGACTGAAGTTCAAAAAAAAATTTTTTTTCTTGTTTTTTTTTAAATTTTTTATAACAAGAGAAATATTACGCGGCGCTAACAATTCTACGCACATCTGGCCGGCGATAACTTCCCTGTTGCGCGTAGCGCCATCTATCGTTTTCATCGCAATACTGTGCAGCCTCTCGCTCCCGCCCGTCACACTTCCCCTTCTAGCCGCCATAAACCGGAGCTGTTGTGTCGCTGTGATCGGGCTTTTTTCTCTTTCTCATCGTTCACCAAAAGTGAAACTCCGTGAAATTCTCTCGAATCTGCCTGCTCGCTCGATTCTTTGGTTGGTTCTTTCCTTTCGACGAAACCAACTGAGCAGGGGGTCGCATGTTTCGCGCAAAGCACTAATTCTGAAACTTTTTTTTTGGGTTATATTGAGCATATTAGTGATAAATCTCTACCTATCGCAGTACTGAAACGAATTTGTCGCGGCTACTTCTCGTAGCAGCACGATACCATCCGTCTCTGAGAAGCGCGATCGCAAAGCGGGCACATGCGGCGTGGCGGACATCCCGTCGCTGGCTCTCCTAATCTCGCAAAGACTCGTTCTCGCGAGACCCACGCTCGAGCTTACCGCGTTAAGCTCACTACGCTTTCGCTGTCTAATGCATGCACAAAAAAAAAATGTAGTAAGGCATTGCTACATTTGCTACGGATATGATCCTTCACCCCTTCTGTATTGTCTCTTGCTTTTGTGGTTGTATGATGCTGGCTAGGAAGCATAATGGGACCCATTGCCAACCCGCTCGAAGGGAAGCGTCCCTAACTCTAATGACAAATGTGTGGGACAATTCCATCTTTGTCGGCCAGTGCAGACTGTGTGTGGCGTTGCATGCTAAGGCGATGCCCAATGTGCTCTCAACATTGCTTGCACCCATCTTTGGTTGTACAATCTGCTGGCACTTCGGCATTTTCGTCTACATGACCGCCTTCTGATGCAGCTACTTGAACTAGGATCGACGCTGGCTGCTGTATACCTCCGACATGGCTGCGGCTGATGCTGAAATCTCCAATGGCAAATCTGCGAAACGAAACTACAGGCCTACCAATATTGATGTCAACGTCGCCCCTGCGGCATATAGCTGCCCTTCCTGTAAGTGGCTGCGTGAGTGAGTGCATTTTATATTTGTTTGTTTTCTTAGATTTCATTCATCTGCTGTTACGTAAAGGCCCGTTACACTCTTGCGACCGAGTACGACTGAGAGAGAACAGACCGTTTTTTAAGCCTCTTGCGATCTCTTAGGACCAGCTCCGCTGCAGCGCATCCGGTCCTAAGAAGTCGCAAGAGGCTTAAAACCAGTCTGGTCTCTTTCGGTCTTACTCGGTCGCAAGATGTCAACAGCCTAAGAAGCAATGTCCTTACAGATATTACCCTCACGACTGACTTTCAAAAAGTACTTCGTGTTATATCCTTGTGTCTTATTTTTTTCCGCTTCCAACCACAAATCAACTTAACAATATTACATTAAATGGGCCCTCCAATAATTTTTGAACTGGTTTGAAATTTACGCCGAAACAGACCGAATGCGGAGGGAAGACTTTCTTCCGGAAATTCACAGTATTTGGGGAGTTACAATCAAATTAAAATTAACACTACAAGCAAAACATTATCGCTGTGTGACGCATGTGGCCAAATTTAATACTTGAAGTGTTGGAACGAAGCGGCTGGCCAATTTATTGGCTGTGGGTTAGGTTCATGGCTGCCGCACTGAGGACGCATACGCATTGTCACATTATCGTAGCATCAGGTTCCGAGCGCGAGCGGCGCTACCGATGAACCTGGGCTGTTTATACTTCAGCCTAAGTTAAATTTTTGCCCTCTAGCGCAGAGCAATGTTCGTCGTGCACTACGCCGTGCCCCGTTTCACCGACAAGAACCCGACCAAACAAAAGTATAGAGCATGACCTTTTTTTTAAAATGGACGACCAGACCGTCGTCGGCCCCACGATTTCCATTGGGGCAGGGATCAGCTGCACCGTAATAGGTATCTAAAAGAAGCAAATGACGGGAACAACGAGTGAAAATAAGCATTTGATTTCTCCTAATTCTCGCACAAATGTCAGCGAAGAAAACAGCCCACAATATCGCATACGTCAACGCCACATGGCAGACGCCGGAGCTGTTCCAAGCCACTGCGGACCAATCTACCGGCCGGCTCTGACGGACACGGTGCATCCTCGGTTTCGCAGCGACCTTTTGGAGCAGATGGCCCGTGCGCTATCATCGTAGCTAGCCTTTTACCTTGACTCACGAACATAGGTAATATCGAACGGAGCGGATAATGCCTAAATTACGCCCTGTACCCGGTCAAATTTGCAGCGCAGTTTATAGAGCCTACATAAACATTCCGGTCTTCACCTTGTTCTTATCGCATATCACTTCTTTCATTTACAGGTTGAGATATGCCAGTTGAAAATTTCTGGACTAACATATAGTTCAGATATGTGCTACTTTTACCGCGCGCATACCATCGACATTTGGCATTTGTTGTTTGGAGATGGAACGACTGCCAGTACATACGACTAGCAGATGCTCCTACATAGTTCATGAGGTTGTACTGAATTCTAATTAGCTCTACCTTTGGCGCGTCATTAAGCTTCAAGTTTTTGCCTAAACCCTGCGCAAGTGCGTCCGGCTCAATAGGCCTACGAAGCTTTTCGGGGTAGCATGTCCTCGGATAACCGTCCACGTCAACGCACAGACTTGCCCGATCGAGAACGCGAACGCCCCAACCAACGCAATAACACGAGGACAACAAACTGACCTGCGAGAACAGCACCCAACACACTACAAGAGCTGCATATTCAAATCGTAAATAAAAGTCGGCACAGGCCCGCCTGGTCCCGATCGACATCCTGATTTTCCAGTGGGATGCTCCTTTGAGAGCTTTTTTGATAGCCACCATATGTCATTAATTACTGCTTAATGCGCTAGTACACCTGCACTGTGCACGACGATTCACTGCTTTTGTCGCTGGGAGGCGAGCGTGTCAATGAAATGTTTGTCTTGTAGTTGCTGCACATTTTAAACATAAATATTTCTATTTTTAATCTTTCTCGCTCAATAAATGCGACTTTTTGAAAGAATAACGATGGTTTATACCTTCATAATGATACACTTTATTTCGTCGGTATAAAACCATTCTGGCGGGTCTTGCCAATACTGCTAATCACAAGATGGTTTACCTATTACGTCACCACTGCGCCACAAGCCGCACGTTCTGAACATACCGTGGCGCAACCAGACGTTAAGCTGTTTTCGCCTGATCGAATTAAAATATCATGACGCACTTATATTTTGTGGACACTAGTTGTTCCCCGAGTAGCCGGAACTACTAGTCTGGTAATAACAGTGTCAGACAAAATACTCGATAAAAGTATTTAAGTTAAGTAACTAAATAACTGCTTCATAAGGTATTTAAAATACTGTTCAAGTTACTTTCACTAGAAAGTATCTTGAGTAGAGTACAAATACTTAGAAATTTAATTCATTTACTTTTGAAGATACTTCCGCACAGCGTAATTTCTATCGACGTCAGTGACAAACACAATTATACAGTTGCGGAAACCTGGTTTACCAGAATGGTTTATGAGCACGCAACAGCACAAAACCACACAAAAAAAAAGAACGTCGTAGGGCCATTCTATGCAGTCCAACTATAAGGAGCAGGATATTACTGGTACATGTTACAAAACATTTCTGGGACAAAAAAGAAAAAAAAATGGAGGTCGTTTCAGCTATAGTGATATCGCTGAAT
Source organism: Ixodes ricinus (assembly GCA_037355805.1). Taxonomy (NCBI): domain Eukaryota; kingdom Metazoa; phylum Arthropoda; class Arachnida; order Ixodida; family Ixodidae; genus Ixodes; species Ixodes ricinus. The sequence goes on along the minus strand of JAZHYW010029773.1, from coordinate 27,982 downwards.
ATCACGTCCGGCGGCGCGCCTTAGACGCATCGTTTAACTGCAATCTATATTCGCTATATCACTATAAACGAGCTTGAAATACGGAAATAAGTGAATGGATAACAGCGAGAGCACACATAGCCACGGCAGTGGTCGCACCTTCTTTAAGTAGGTTGCATTTAGAAAGGCACAAAACGTTGGTGGACGCTTTGTTGGCATATTTAGAGGTCATCCTGCTGTAGTTCGTTTCCTGTACTGTTCTCTGCTTATCAATATTCGCTTGCAGACAGTGTTCGCGAGAGCAATAAGTGCAGGACTGACGACAAAAAGAAAATAAGCACAATAAACATCGACGTTTTGCCCTAGCGGGGCGAAATATACAACAAGCAAAAAAAAAAAAGGTGTCTTTTTTTTTTGTACGCACTTCTCGCTTTTTTTTATTTGTTATTTTTTAACACTGAAGTCTGCATTGTTGTCGTGGGTCGTTTACCGTTCTGCGTTGCGCCTCAGTGTGGCAATCTTTACTTCCGTAAAGCCACCCCTTTTGTTTGAGGATATTTGGGGGGAAACTCTTTTGGGAAGGCGATGGGGAAAACTTAATTGTACGAACTTTGGGGTGAAATATGAGTGACAATCGGCACAAAAGCGATAATTGCACGAGCTCCATCTAGGTCACCGTAGCTTATCGGAGCTAGCAACAGGATTTGGTTGCTCGAAAGAATGTTCACGTTTGCTCGTGCCACGCCCACACCACTTCATACCGAAGAACTCGGAAAATGGCGGAATGTCAAAAATGTATTTGAGATAATGAGTACAAGATACTCAGAAATGTAATTAAAATACAGTTTGAAATACTTTCACTCAAAAGTGTTTGCAAGATACCAAGATACTTCAAAAAGTATTTGAAATACAGTATCTTGAGTAGAGTATCTGAGATAGGCACAAGTCTGGGTAATAACCTAGAAAGGGCAGAAGCCCTCCTTTAGACAACATTTTTTATGGCAGTTTACTAGTGTTGTGCAAAGTACTCAAAAGAAGTATTTACGATAAGATACTAATTACGTATTTGAAAATGTATATATAGTATTCAAGTTACTTTTACTTCGAACTATCAAGAGTAGAGTGCAAGTGCTTTCAAAACGGAATTGAATTACTTTTGAAGATACTTGGCATGTAAGTGGCAAGGTTGTATAAGAACAAACAAAAAAAGTCAAAAGCGGGTGCTCGTCTTGTAATGACTTTGCTGACAATCACATTCTGATGTGATCTATATGACTTTCAAGAAGCGCCTTAGCTGTTCAAAATATACTGAATAAAAGGTTAAAAAAGCGCGAACAAACGGAGACAATTTGTTCGCGCTTTTTTAACCTTTTATTCAGTAATGGACCAACTAGCCCAAACCCAAGCTTTAATGGAATCAAAATTTACTTTCAAATAATTCGGGATATGCAACATAATGGGTGCCAAAAAATTTTAGGAACAAAGGGGACTCACGTGTTGTAGACATGGCAACTACCGTGCTTTAGTTTGGTGGAAGGTGCAGCTCATGAATCATTCCGCAATAAATTCGTAATATGCCTTGCCAAAATTCAGGGGACTTGACACGTTGTCCGGCATTGTACATCCCTAATAGCTGAATCAGAAGGTCAGGCAGCCAGATTTGTTGATGAGTGCGCGAGTGAACGACAAACGTCCATAGTCAGGAGAAACATTCACTCGAGGACAGCAGCCTCTTTCGCCGATCAACAACAAAGAGTGAGTATTTTGTCTCCCCAGCCAAAGACGAGAAGGAGCGCCTGCACCTTTAAACTGTAAAAAACAAACTAACAAAAACACACTTTAAATCCCTATTTTTCTGCCCTCCTTCCGCATCAGCTCAAATCATTCTTGACGCATAGCGGTCAAGATTACAGAATCAGAATCCACCAGTCTAGGCATAACTGGCTCGACCTGGCGGAAAACTGGGTTCGAGGATGCTGAGAATGAAACAATGCGCGCATTGGGAAGGATATGAAAGAAACTCCTTTGAATGAGCTTGGGAGCAAAAGTTAAGCCACAATAGGCACACGAGGGTCTTTGGGGAAGCCCAATCTAGGTAATAGCAGCTTAATAAAGCCAGCAGGATCTAGCTTCTTTGGCCGAGGGAGTGTCTGCGCTCGCTTGAAAACGTGCTCGCGCATTTTCATACCGCCACCTCCTGAATCGGCGATTTCCGAAAACGAGTCTGTGTGACCATACCAAGCGTTGGCGTCACAATCGTCTGCTGACGGAACCACTTTAGCTTCAGACAAAAGGTGTAGAATCCTGATGACGTCACCAGCACTTTGCTAGCTCCAAGCGTGACGTGCAATTCAAAGAGAACTTGAAAAATGAAAAGAAAAGGTTAAAATAGGACACAGAGGAAAGCGTACTTGGGGCTATTCATTTGGTCTTTTGTTGGCGTTTGGAGACTGCGTTTTGCTCGTTCCTTTTTTCCTGTTCTGTGCTCAGTCGCTTGCAGGTCAAGAACGAAGTGGAAGCTCCTGCCACTCCTTTCCACTTCAGCGGAGCGAACGGTGGAGAGGAGGTCGCCTCCTCTCCAGCGTTCGCTCTGCTAAAGTGGAAAGAGGTGGGAGGAGCTTCCACTTCGTTCTTGACCTGTTACCGACTATAGTTTACGATAGGTTCAGTTATGCCCTAAAGTCCGACAATCCCTAGTTCTCTAAGCGTTCCGGCGACAAATTTTTTCAAAGGTTTAAAATGTATTTCAGATAGTGAGTACAACATGATTAGAAATGCAATTAAGATAGAGTAGCAAATACTCTAGACAAAATGTATTTGAAAGATACCAAAATGCTACCAAAATTATTTGAAATACAGTATATACTGAGTAGAATATTTAAGATAGGCACAAGTCTGCAATTTACCATAATCATGGCAATAACATATATAGCTTCGTTTCCATACAGGGCCCACCATTTCATGCAAAAACTTTCACTGCAGTTTGTAAAGGTTATGTTGAAATGTTATACGAGCACCTCCTTTTTAAGTTGAACTGTTCCTGCAGGCTCCGCCCTCTCCCTAACAATGTTTTTTTTTCAGGAAAAACTACAAATTTGATGTCGATGTTCTCACACCCCCTGACTGGTACCCGCACCACTGGCAAAACTGAACAGGAGTTGCACATGAGATACTAATATGTTATCCGTGGTATCCGTGAAGCACCATGAATGCTGTTTATTGTTGCACCTGTTTCTGATTGTGTTTTTCTGTACTTTAGTCGGTTACGGCTACGGAACAATTTGTACTCTGCTGTGGATGGGCAGCAATGCGGTGAAGAAAGGCAGATCGGTGACACTTCACCGAGCAACGAATGAAAAATATTATGTACAGGTCATGGGCACAATGGACCTTTTTCGAGTAACGAGCACCATCTGGGAAGTTCGTCTGCTAACTGCAAATGAAGAGCAAAAATGTGCCTAAACCCGTCAGAACACATTGGTATTGCGCCGTTTATCGGATTTCATTGCTTTTTATGCCTCATACCAACAATACTCAGAAAATAATAGTTAAAAATGATTTAACACGCGCAAAGGTTAGGTGCTGAATACGAGTTGTGTGCAGGACGGTGCCCTCCGAAAATGTTGACAGCGGGAAGCAGGACCAGAAGAAAGGGTGTACGCATGCGCAGAAGCTTAATGAAACAAGGTTAATTTAATTTGATAACCTGTTCCATTCGCGCTTTGTAATAGGAGAGAGGAGTGCTTTAACACGTCCGTTCTGCGCAGCTATGCTCGAACCTTTTTAGAGAGGTCTCTCCTGCCAAATATGAAGCGAGGAGGCAGCATGTAATTTGTCTCTAGAGAACAAATTGTCTCAATCATGCACTGTAAATATCTGTTCATTAACAGGCTAGACGAAAGAATAAGCACAAACAAGTGCAACCACCTACAATGCCATCCATGGTGCAACTCAGGCACCAGGGGTTTCCCCAGAAATTGAAATTAGGAGGGTATCTAAATTTTTAGGAAGGGGGGGGGGGCATTGAGAATAGAGGAGTCTTTGCGAATTAAGGGGGTGACTTCAGAAACACATGGGGTGGGGGGGGTGTACACCCCCTTAGGGGGTGTGTAGGGTAATCACTGTCAGACACCATGTCTTACGTCCTGTGGCCTTAGTCAACGTTACTAGATCGGCTGAGTTGACAAGCTCCGCTTTAGCCGCGCTTCAGAAAACAGGCTCCTTCCGTTCGCGCGAGCGTGGTGGCATTGTCGTCACAGCCCGCCCGCAGAGCCTGCCCCTCCGGTCCGCAACAGAAGTACGCAAGGCTGGCCAAGCTCTGAGCAAGCTCGGGTCGACACTGGATTTTCATTGCGAAATCAGGCGGTCGGCGGCACGTCGGCGGCCCTTGCGCAGTTCATTTTAACATATGGACTCTGCAAGTCAATTTCCCTGCAGCCACATGATTGTAAATATGTACGCTTACGATTTCTTTGATTTCTAGACGGTATAACGCAAAGGATAGGAGCGTAGGTGCGTAGCTTTGGGTCGAGCTTCTGCGTGCGATTTTCCGATCGTGTGATATTAAAGTGAAACGGGATTTTTGTCATAGTTGATGTCTCTCATGTTCGTCTATGACCAGCATCCACAATCAGGAGCTCGCATGCGCTGTCAGCGCCGTATCCAGTTCTCGATAAACGCTCCCACATAACAAAATTAAAGGTAGCGCTAAGGACGAGGACAAGTGGAAGACACAGATACGGACAGGCGCTGACTCACAACTGTGTCAAAGATTTTGAATAATTAACTTTCTGTAATTACTAAATTTAGAAGTATGATCAGGCCAGGGTAAAGACCTTGCTAAACTGCGTCAAATATTGTAGAAAAAATAGTTAGATATTTTTTTTAAATATTGTTTAATACAATACATTTCTTAAATTCAGTTAGCCTAATAAAAGCTTATTCTTAGAGTGTCACCAAAAAGTTATATTTAGTAGCTTAAGATGTAGAGAAATGCGAAGGAGTCAAGCATGCTGCCTCCGATAGGTTGGAAAAGGTCAGTTTCCGCCTTAGACGTTTCAATTGCTAATAACAAGAGGACAAAAATGTGTGCAACTTGCGGTTCGCGGAGTTGCACCAACAGAAATCTTTTTTTTTTATAAATAATTTAAATTCGACCTTATCTTTGTGCCTGAAAGAAGATCTCACATGTATACTTCGTTACATCATGAGCACGAACTTATAAAAAATTGGTTAAGATTTCTGCGTAAGATATCCTCATCGCTTGGGCGTGCGTAGAACTACTGCCTGTCTTTCTCGCTTCCGGGTGCATACCGATTAGAGCTCAACGTACTTTAAACTTTAAAGCAATCAGTGTGGCACACCTTCACCGCGGACAGCGGTACTTCGTAGGCTGCGATGCGGTGGACGGAGATTGTCCTCACATGTCACGCTTGGACGTCTGGCGCAGGGACGCGAGTCTCCCCTGAAGGCTCATTCACACAGAAAAAAACGTTTCGGCCGACGTCGACGGTCGCGTGAGTAAAGGAGGGTGCACACACAAGGGCAAACTTAGTGTATTCTAGATGTTACATTCATCATCAATTTCAGTATAAATGTTCCTTGTGTGGGCGTCCTCCTTTGCTCGACGCGATCGTCGACGCCGGCCGAGACGCGCGACTATATACCTCGGACGGCAAGCTGATGAGTGCGCCGTATACGCCGTGCTGTATCGGCGGACACTTCGGCAAGAGAAAAGTACCTCCTAATAAACTATTTACACCTTGTCACTGTAAAATGCAGGTGGCCACCGTTGACGCATTGGCAGTTAGCTTTCTTTGCCTCACCTTACCATAGGCAAACCGTAAGGGCTGTGACTGTGACCCGATTACTTTACAAATAGTCACCCTCCACAAGTGCATGTGCGCAGCCGAGCCGGCGTCAAACGCGAAGAGTCCGCGCTTGTATACGGTAAGTCCATGCTAAGGTGAACAGTAAACCTGTTTTCCGCTTTCCACCGCCGACACCAGCCGGTATCCGAATAATATGAAAAAGAGGCGAGTCCAAACGTGCTTCTTAGAATACAAAAATATTCTGTATAGATACCTGTATCGTCCAGGACAGGGCTCAAGATGTCCCCTGTTGGCGAGAACAAAACTTAATAGTTAGGAACTCTTTCAACACTTGACTCTATCCCGTTATTAGCCAGTGAGCTACATAATTACCCAGTTGGTTGTGCTGAAGAGGACTGTGCCCGCAGTAACAGCACCAGCCAAGTTGGCCCAGAAGTGGTGGTCGTGCTGGTCGCGCTGGCCGTGCCTCCAGATCAGCGGGCCGTGCGACGCCATCGCATTCCCATGTTCCCTCATGGTTACACCACCCGCGTTGCATTCCTTTGATATCCTTCGACGTGAGTACCCTGAAGAACTAACTCACTGCCCCGCGGCTTCGACGCACACTCTAACATAGGCTGCCATCACCAAGGTATGAAAACAAACGTCACCCGCAGATGCTTCCGATTAGATTCGTACTTCGTACATTCAAAATTTTTCTTCCTTGCACAACGAGAAGAGAAATAACCGTTATCCGCATGCGTGCCCGCTGGCTGAGCCCGCGGGGCACGCTGGGCAGCCGCAACTGCCGCCATCTAGCAGAGAGCAGCGTGTTTTCCCGCTATTATGCGCATAGCCGGACCGTTTTTGCCGGCCCTGCACAAACGGGCCGCCAAAGATTACAGGGCCGCCTACGCAGCCACCTATATCGCCATTCGCACCATTAAAGAGGGGAGGGGCCCACTCCAGCCGTGACGTTGTACACGGCTATTTTGACGGGGCCGGATCAGTTCGCGGCTAAGTCCTGAAAACTTTGAACGTCACGGCTATGGCCGTGACGTTTGCCAGCCCCAGATTAAAAGTGCAGGGTTGAGCGGCGTCGGCGTTGGCGTCGACGTCAGCGTAACCGTGCGCGCTACATGAGGGAGTTTTCGTAGATCGTTTCTGCTGTCCCGCAACGCTCTCCGCAACATGCTACGGTACCCGGAACTCTACAGTCAGGGCCATCGACTCGCAGGCGCAGTAGCGGCTTCTTCGTTGCGGAGGGATTAGCGGAGGGGCAAACACGGACTGCGAAAAATCTCTATGATTGGACGTTTTCCGCTAAAGCTGCGGGGAAATTTTCACGCTAAATTTAGCGGAAAAGTTTCTCGCTAAATTTAGCGTGAGCATTTTCTGCGAAATTTAGCGGGTTAAGTTTCTCCGCTAAATTTAGCGGGGAAATGAACGTCACGTGACCTCTACACAAATTCAGTTTCGCCGCTAAATTTAGCGGGGAAAATAACGTCAAGACTTTGTGTCACGTCACCCATGAACAAATTCAGCGGCAGGGAGAGGAGGAGGAAGAGGAGGAGGAGGAGAGGCATACCCTCCCCTCCGTTCCCTCCCCTCCTCCTCCTCAACAGCTGCGCTCTAGTTTCGCATCTTTCATTTTTCTTTCATTTGTATTTCAACTGTAACGGGAACGAGTTCCTTTTTCACATATAGAATTTGTAACAGGAACGCGTTCCAAAAATCAGAATGAACGGGAGTGATCTTTCGTTCCTTTTATTGAGGAACGTGTACAACATTGCTTGAAGCGCACTGTGTGAGCTTCAAGGCACTCTCATGAGCCCACCCCTTGCATTCCATACACTCAGTCTATACTGAATGCGGGGCTCAGGACCTTAGCCAGAAACGTTTTTTTCGGGGGCGCCCACCTTCTGAGGCCACGAGCATTGGAAAAAAGAAGGGAGAAAGGGGGCGGGAGGCGGCGATTTTAGGGATAAATTGGCATCAGTGGAGCCGCCGGGGCCCGAGGCCTTTTTCAGCAAAAATAGAAAATGAGCCTATGATTTGCAGGCTCGTCGCCATTCGAAAGGCTTCTATAATCTCCCTCCCGACGCGCTCACAAAGATTTACCTGCATCGTCGTGAGTCAAGAGCGCAGCCGTGACATTCCCGTCTCTGCGTGTCTATCGGGAGCTGATTGTTGGGTGCGACGTCCTCTACTTCCTTGTGATGCTCCCAAAGCTGGTCGTTTACGCAACGACCCGTTTGGCCGATGTATTCAGCGCCCGCGAGGCATAGGCCTCGAAAGTTTTGCTCAGCCTTGCACGTGGTGAGCCTGTTAGCATGTTTTTTGGTCCAGCAATGCGGCGGGATCGAGTCCCTTTCTGTTTACCATCTTGCACAGGTCTCCCAGCCTCGATTTGCACGTGAAAACTACATCTGTGTCAAATCTGGAAGCTATGGACGTAAACCGGCGGGTTACCGTGTGCCTATACATAGCTCGAACCGACGTGTTTGTAAAAAGCAAGAAAGAAAGAAAGAGAGCCTTTCGCTTGACATCCGGAAAGCCGTCCTGCAGTTCTCCCTCCCCTCCCCCGCCCCCCCCAAATTTTGGGAGGGGGGGGGTTAACCCCCCCCTTCCTGGCTACGGGCCTGGTGGGTGCTGCTTTGCTACAAATTTCTTTACATACCAGGCACTGCCAGTCTCTTGTGTGCATCGCACGGTCTGCAGAACGCTCGGACACTGCGCGCATCTTCAAGGCATCACTAATAAATATCCTCTTCAAAATCATGTTTTTATTTTTTTTTATTTTTTGGGGGAGGGGGAGGGGGAGGGGTTAGTGAAACGCAGGTTTTTGGTTGCTTTCGCCAACATCAGGTTTGCCTTATGGGGAGATGACGGTATAGCGTTGCTGCACTCCTACGTGCTTGTTCTCTTTTAGTCACGTTAGGTTCAGAAGAAATGTTTTTGAAACTTGAAACGTCGGAAAGATCACGCCTTCTGTAGCCCAGGCGTTATTTTCTATAGATCCGCTGCTCTTCACGTCCACCGAGTTGTGTGGCTCGCCTTTGAAGCGCATCCTTTGATACGCCAAAATGTGCGGCAGCAGTCCGAAGAGAGTGACGCTGTTGCCAGTTGCTTGGCACTTTCAGGAGCTTTGTTCATGTCACTTCCGCGCTATGAAGCCCGTCTTGTTTTTATTTTATACGTTATGACTATCCTAGACACTGGGAGAAAAATAATATGGATGAGGAGGAACCAGGAGACTCCTGCGTTATTGATATGTGTGTCATAGGATGCCATGTTGTCGTGTTTTGCCCCGCGCTTATCCTGCAACGTAAATAATTATTTCATTACAAAACACAATCACACATTGCTCGGACTTGGTCCGCATGTATCTAATAAAGCATACCAGTAAAATTAAAGCTTACATTGGCAGAATAGTGGGGTGCAAACCGGGGTGCTCGTCTCGAAGCGAAACCTCGCGCTGAATTGTGCGCTTTTTTGGCGGGTGCTAAACACGTCAACCTCGACTCCGAATTTATTTTCTCTTGAACACTCTTGCCGATAGCTCTCCATTTATAGACATGCAAAGTTTACAGGTCACGGTACCTCTCGGTGCAGTTTGAACATACCCCGATTGCTTGTCTAGGAGATGGATGGCGCTAAACACAAACTGTCGCATTTTGCCCCGCGTGTCATTTTTCCCCACCTTACCTTACCTATCAAAATCGTCTGTAGGCAACTATAGGCCCATTTCTCTCAGCTGTATGTCGTGCAAAGTATTTAAGCATATTACGTATAGTAAAATGTTATGAATCCTTTGAAAGTAAATATTTTTATGTCCACACCAACACGGTTTTCGCAAAAAGTGTTTCTTTCAGCACTCCATTATTGGGTCTTTATCACGATCTAGGCAGCTGATAATAAGCTGCAAACGTATGCAATGCTTATAGATTTTAGCAGACACTTTTATTTTGTTTTTCACCACTTGTCATTGCACAAAATGAGTGCGTTTAAATATTGATATTAATATACTTAGGTGGATGGAGGATTACCTCAGTGGGAGAAAGCAGTTTGTTGTTCTGGGGGACAAGGCATCTAAGTTTGTAGACCTCGGGAGTGCTTCAGGGGTCGGCTTTTGGGCCACTAATGTTTTTAATTTTTATTAACTATATAACAACCTTTGTTTTCTCAAATATCAAATTATTTGCGGATGATTATGTCATTTACAGAACCGTATGTGATGTTCATATTGTCGCGTATTTGTAAGAAGACTTACTTAAAATGCATCCGTTTATGGTGCCAAACTCGGGATCTACGTTTGAACACAGGTAAATGCGTCCATGTCACATTTAGTAAAAAGAAGCGTAATATTGATTCAGATCACATTATAGGATAAGTCTCAATGCGCAAAGCATCTGAAAGCAAATATCTCTGTAATCTTCTTTCCACGAACCTTTCTTTTAATGAGCACATAGCATACATGGGTAAATTACTTCCAAAATGTAATTTATTTACAATTACAAATACTTTGCTTCAAAAGTAATTTAACTACAATTACAATTACTACTATGTGAAAAGTAATTAATTAAAATTACAAATTACTTCTAAAAAGTAATGAAATTACTTTAGAATTACTTATTTCTGAGAGCGACCCGACTTGGGCCATATGACTTTAAACGAGTTGTATAGAATGCAAAGTATTTGTTTATTCATTACTCCAATGTTCACGTATTGTACTTTCTTTTTATGAATTTTGTTAAATTCATGATAGAACTTGACAGTATGGGGAAATGAAGTACAACGTTCTTATATTTTTAATAAATAATAATAAATTAGTTGATATGCTGCAAGATGCCAGATTGCTAAAGAAAAATTGGGTTGACAGACTTTAGTTAGCCAGGCAAATAAAAATGTGACAATTAGTCATATAGGAATATTTTACAAGTGATAATATAAAAGTAAAATCCACACGCGCTAATACGACCACATTCACATACAAACATCATGGTGTTGTAAATTATTTACATTGAGTTGAAATTATAATGACTCAGAAATATATAAGTACCGAATCGGGGCTATTGAATCATTGGTGACAATACTCACAGGTGCGAGGTCAGTCTCCAAAGTGCTTATGCAAATTATATCCAAAGTAAAACCAACATGAAATAAACTTGAAAACAATACAAAGATACACATATGCGACAGTACTGGAAGAGGGACGTAAAAAAACTGGCAAAAAAGAAAGAAAAATAACTTCATAGACAATTAAAATTCCCAACCTCGGCTGAAAGCTGAAGCTCACTTTTTTGTTTTAATATTTTGGCATGTTTACGCTCTTGTTTTCTTTCCGCATTGCAGACGGCGCTACACGGCGCCGCTGAGGTAGGCTCCAAAGAGGATTGTCTCTCAGCCCGCAGTGTAGGCAACAAAACAACAAACAAAACGATGCTATTTATGTTGTGCGTGTGTGTGAGTTTGCGTCTGTGTGTGAGTGTTTCACCAAAAGCTAGGCCGCTTGTGCGAGCGCTGAAGCTCTCAGAGAGGTTCCGTCGGCGCCTTAAAGTCTTGCAAAAGTAATTGTAATTTTGTCTGAAATTTTGCAATTACTAACGCTAGAAAGTAATTAAATTACAATTACGATTACTTTTAGCCAAAAGTAATTAATTACAATTACAAATTACAAAGAAAAGTAATTCAATTACACTAATTCAATTACAGTAATTGAATTACTACCCAAATATGGCACATAGCCATGATCTCAAATAGAGCTGGTAAAGTGCTTAGCGTAATCATCCGAAACCTTCGTATCGCTCCTCAGATTTGAGAAGAGGCGGCATATCATTCATTGACAATTCCACTTTAAAATACGCAAGCGCCGTGTGGGACCCTCACCAAAAATACCCCATAAATAAGATTGAAAGCATACGTAATCGTGCAGTGAGGTTTATTTTGAACTAATACTCTCAAGATGCAAGTGTCCCTCAAATGAAATCTAGCTCTGGTATAGAAACTCGTGCCAAAAGGCGTAAAAATAGTAGACTGCATGAAACTTATTTATTCAATATAAAACATTTTACTGGAATTAATAAATATCTATACCTTAAATCCTCTCATTATATCTCGAACAAGACGGACCATAGTGAGAAAATACATGAAATGTCGGACGAATTATAGAAACGTTTTCGTTCTTTCCACAAACCAAATATGAGTGAAGTGACCTGCCTGCAGATATCGTATCATACGATAGTGATTCATTTTTTATGATGCTCAATGTGCCATCATCTTGCTTTCTTGGCTGTGGCGTGTCGATTATGCGTTATTTGTGATTTATGTTTATATGTTGCTGTTGCAGAATAATGTATGGAATTTGATTTGCTTCCATGATTACCATTTTTTGTGTTCTGCAGTGTGCTGATTATGTGTGCAATTTGTGATTTTTTCATCCACTCTTCTTCGGCGCTACAGGGTTTTCTGAAGAGGAAATAAATAACTACCTGTTAAATTTGTTGCCGGCCTGCGCCATCTATGGGACCTGGTGCGAAGCAGGCATATTCACCACGGCCGTCTAGGAAGCGCGAGAACAGGTTGCAGCCTATTTTCGCTAGATGTCGCCACGCGCTCATTCTTTTTTTTTTAAATTTTTGTTGTTTTGTTTTTGTTTACTTCCGCAACATCAAGCTTTAAAATATTGGCGTTTTGTCAGCATGGTTAGCGTTAGTTCGGGTAGAAGCTTGGCTTCCAACAGCCCTTTCATTGAATTTAATTTAATTTCGTTTCGGTTCGTTCGCCGTTCTCTTCCTCGTATTTGCGCCGTATTTAAAACCACTGAAACAGCCTTTGTCGTTTTCTTTTCCTTTTTGTTTTAATTTTTATATTACATTCGGGTATTGAGGTAAATAGGTGCTCAGGATTTTTGTTCAGGTACTCAAATCCGCGTACAGTCTGCACGCGGTAGGGAGGCTAGCACGCGGTAGAGACTGGTGGTGCCATCTATGTGGCAAACTGCGAACTCGCGATCACAGAAGTTTCTCTTGGGCACACCTAGGTGGCGGTAGTGTGTCGTATCGCTCGCGCTTTTTCGTGTTTGCAGTACGCGGAGAAGACGATGAGACGTCGGAACAGAGTTTATGGCTTCACCCTGCAGCAGTCTTCTACGCGTTAGTGAAAAAAGTAACCGATTACAATTGAAATTACTTTATTGAAAAACGTTAGTGATTCCAGTAATCAAATCCTGCATTATAAAAGTAATTGCTTTTCACGTTACTTCTTGCGTTACTAGATGAGCTCAGTGCAGAATACTGTCGATTAGGCCGTGGCAAACCCGGATCTTAACAACCCGGACACAAGAAACGAAGCACTGTCAACAGCTCGACAGTCAAAACGTCGCTGAGCGCGTTGACATTCTAATCCTTCTGGTATCTTGGTATCGTTTTTTAGTTGCTTAGGGGTAAAAAAAGTGTCCAACGTTGGTGCAACATAGACGAGTGACACACGGGCGGACAGAACGTTTCTTTTTGCATAAAAAATTCTACTCAATAATTTTAGCTCTTTCGGAAACATATAATTGATTACTTGTGATTGATTACAAAAAATAGTACTTGAATTACAGCGAATGTTACCGCAGAGAAAAGTAATTGAAGCGCTAAAAAGTTACAATAAAATGTAATTGATTACAAGTAATCAGTTACTTGTAACTCGTTACGTACGAGTCTGCCCTGCAGTAGCCAGAGGCGGGACAGATTAAAGCACAAGGGTTTCAAGATGGTGATGGAAAAAGAGGAGCATCAAAAGTGGACGCTGTCAGGTGAAGATTGGCTGACTGGTAGCCTAGTCGAGGGAAAGGGGAATATTCCCTTGTTCTCTGCCTGGCGATCCGTAGGGCCGAAGCTATGCGCATCCGCTTGCGAGGCGCTTCCGCCACACGGATCGGAATTTATTTTAGATAGAGTAATACTAGAAGTGTATCCTTGATTTTGTTTTATTCATATATTAACAGCTGAAATTAGAAACACTGGCTAGGTGTCGTAAGCCAACGCTCGACTCAAAGGCTTCAGCCATATACATTAATTCCGTTATTCATCCCTTGAGTGTTATGACTATCCACTTTTGCACTATACCACCACTTAGGCGTAAACTCACTGAGTAACAGGGCTGTGGAAGCTCGCGCGGCGTGCAAAATTTTAAAGAAGAGACATACTGCGCATGTCTCTTCTGTGAATCTGTCAGCACAACTCTGTAGCACTTAAGGAAATTCTACCGTATTTTAAACATGAGATATAGCGTTTGTGTAGATGCAGAGGTAGCATGTTCAACAAGAAACAACGCAGGGCCTGTGTCAGCTTAGTTGTTGCCCACACATCGCTTGACATCTGGGTAAATCCTAGCAAACCATACCAATGCGCGATGTCGCTGCGTTCCTTGGCTAGGTACCCTTTACGGCTGCCAGCAACTCATGGCACTAGTGTCCAAGCGGAAGATAGAGCTGGGTGCTTCCACATGTTTCAACACAAACATGTTTTCACGGGCACTTGAAAGGTCTTAAAACCGAAGGCATTTATAAACTCGGCAAATCAACGCATACTAAGAGGTTCACTTAATCAAGATCGCGAGCTGATTCGCCGATTCTGTTAAGGCATTCAGATCGAAGGTTTTTCTAAAAGCGGCGAATCAGCTCGGTATATTTGCTCTGCGTCTTCATTTTGCGTCAAGTTTTGGGCGAGAAGCTGCTCGTATTGCTGCAGTTCCTCTGTGAGTGTTAGTGTGTGCAGAGGGAAACAAATGCGTGTTTCGTCTATTGTGATCGTTAAGGGTTCATTCTGAACAGTATGTAGCGTAGGATACAGAAATCGTTTCCTTCAGCGCTCATTCATTGATTAATTCATTGATTCATTCAACGCTTACTTAAGAGTAAATGTAGTTACGTTCATGCTGTAAATATAAAATATGTCAACACTTTTTGCGTGCAAAGCCGAGTGAAATTATCAAGTTTATCCTAATTTTATATTAATATTCTAAGGGCACGGAATCATATTTTTCCTTACAAAATTGAGTGAACTTTGCTGTAAATTGATTTTGTTATTCTTTGTGCTGTGCGTTGTCGCGATAAAAAGGCGATGAAGGCGATGGTATATCCGTTTGTTATGTTCAGCGATGCTTCTTCTTGATTGTTACTGGCCTCCGTCGTTTCATAGGTCGCGTTTAGTGAAGACGCCAGCCGAGTTATCGAGGAGACTGGGGGAGCCGACCTGTCTTGAACTTCTCTGTATTTTTTGTTTTCTTGGATCTAAATAATGGCACAACATATTTTATGGTCAACTGACAATCTAAGCCAAAACACCAGGGTAGTTTCAGGGGAAGGGAGTCAAGAAGGGCATACGAGAGATACACTCGAGGCACAGAAAAATACAACCTTACCAAATATAGCGCGGTTCCCAGAGCGTCGGAAACCAGCAGGTTCTTTCATTTACTCTGTGTGTGCGTGTGTGTGTGTGCGTGCGTGCGTGCGTGCGTCTGTGCGTCTGTGTGTGTGTGTGTGTGCGTGTGCGTGTGCGTGCGTCTGTGCGTCTGTGCGTCTGTGCGTGTGTGTGTGCGTGCTGTGCGTGTGTGTGTGTGTGCGTGTGTGTGTGTGTGTGTGTGTGTGTGTGTGTGTGTGTGTGTGGGGGGGGGCGTTACCAACGAATTGTTTAGTCGATTGTTATCCAATAAACACTTCCCTAGACCTTTGAATATTAAATGGCTTTCGTGATTTTCAGTGAAGAAAAGAACGAGTCATTCGGAGTGGGAAAACGCATACTGTATTGCCAAACTCTAATCCGCTCCCGGTGCATAGTTCGCAGAAAACAATTTGGGGTCAAAATATGTTTTTTTTTCTTAGATGTCCGCACCCGGTGCATTGTCCGCACTCCGTGCATAGTCCGCACTCCGTGCATAGTCCGCAATTAGGGCTAATCTACACGAAAATCGTCTCGTACACAGCAGGCCTTGACAAATCCCAGCTTTCTTAGCTCACACAAAAGCTTGTACCCTACATAAATCATCATTAATATACTCTTTCATTCATAAAATCATTCACGTCATATTGCAATAAGGTATATGAAAGAAAATACTCGTCCGCACTGGGTGAAATGTTAACTTTTAGGAATGAATATTCCGCAGACTATAGTCAGGAAAAGACGGTAAATTTCCATTGCCATATTTCCCTATTCTGCTATAAACATTCTTAAAATATATAAGATCAAGAGCTTCTTTATTGGTAATAGGTAACGGTTCACTACTAACTACTAAATAGGTGTGTGTGCCGTTCTCTATATTTATAAATGACGAGTGGACACAATACAGGGTATTCGCGCCACTTCTGTCCGCCATGACAGGGGGTGAGAAATACATCCGGTTCTCCTATGTTTGCCTTGCGTTTGCGTGGGTGCGCGAGGACTCTTAGTTTCCTAGCGAGTAATTGCGTGAGAGCTACGCTGTAGAAATGCCCCAGTGTCATGCCTTTAATTTGCCAATGCGTACCGCACGAACAAAATGTCACAAGTGAAGTAATTTCGATTATCTGGAGACAAGGAATGCCACCGACGTCACCGAGCCTGGGTGATCACAGGACGACGGCATTGGCAGATGGTGCTAGCCTACTTCGATGTGCTGCCGACAGATGGCGCAACGCGACAAACACGAGAATCTGGTGCCGGCGTTGCGGCGCCTCCACTGAACATCCCCGCACAACGATTGGCCATTGAGACACGTACAAGTGCAATGTGCACGGTTCTCTGGAAAGGAAGCCTTGAATACTAAAGCAAACAAGTCGGAATACTAGAAAATTGTGCAATACAGAGACTCGGGTCGCGCTAAAGGAAGAGTAATAGAAACTTTCCGAAGATTGTCTGCTGAAAACAAGAGGCCTGCATGGCGACCCCCACGGGGAAGATTGGCACGTATCTTCTTCGCCTGGGGAGGTAGGTGCCCATCGCCGATGCCTTGCCGTTCACGAAATAGTTGAACACGTTGAGGGATTTGTAGGTTTTAAGTCGTTCTCAGTTATACGGATCAGGCTAGTCGAATAGGTAGTCCCGAAGATGCGCCCACGATACCTTCGGCAGATTAGTCATTTCTCTGAGATAACAAGTGCTCTTTCCTTTCACCCAAGGGATCAGTAAGGCATGTTGATCCCGTATAAGTAATTCTCGGGAGGTACCGCGGTTAGTCCTCGGCGGTTAAACTTCTAAAGTACGCGCAACTCCCTGATTGGGCTCAAAAACAAGCAAAAACAGTAGCCAACTAGTAGTAACACACTCCCCCCGGAAGTTCTGCCATTATTTGTCTTTGTTTACCTCCCCACACTCTATATAGCCAAATTATTTAAAATATTATAAGCATATGAATATGGCGACATATACACAGCATTTACATTTCATATTTAAAAATGAGAAAGCAGAAAAAGTCATGTTTTTTCAAGACAGCTTTTTTATTTTAGACTATCCGTTGAACTGTTGAAAGATTGGTTATTATCTACTGAACCGCAATCAGAGTGATAATTATTTTTTAATTTCATACATAAAATTCCAGGAAGTAAAAAAGCAGGAAGATTTTTTGGGGGATTTTTAGGGAATGCGTTAGCATGACCCTTGAATAACGCCACACACGTCCTCCTTGGGAAACGCTAACACTGACCCTTTCACTTCTCTGTTTTGGATTTCTCTTTTGGCTTTCTCTTTACTTTCTCTATTTTTGCTGCCTCTTTTTGGCCTCGTTACGGGGTCAGTGCTAGCGTTTCCCAAAGATGGACGTGTGTGGAATTTCCCAAAGGTCATGCTAACGCATTCTCTACGAATCCACCAATGGATGTAAGGACAGAGGGAGCGGGTTGGTAGGGATAATAAACTTGCGGAAGAAAAACGAGAAGGGACGGACAAACACAAGCACAAAGACCCCCACGAAGTTTGTGTTTGTCCGTCCCATCTCGTTTTATTCCGCGAGTTTAATTACACCAATGGATCTTTCTGTAATTTTTTCATCCCTTTTTTCTGCTCTGCCTGTCAGAGTACGTCGATGCCGTCGTGGAAAGAACCACATCTATACCACTCGTGGAAGGAATCGCATCCATATCACTCGTGGAGGGAACCGCATCCATAGATTTAGCTACGCACACACATCACAGTCAACGCGCAGCTAATATGGACCCCCACCAGAGCGAAGGACATCCGGCGACGGCAGAGCGGCAACTGAGCACGCCCGCATTTCACCGCCAGCTGCCACGCCAGCTGTGCGACGCTCCTTTGACGAAAACGAAAACGCTTGTTCTGTCGAAAACCCGGCGGTGTCTGTCGTTTTGTGAGCGCCATGGAGAGAGGGATAGGAAAAGGGTGACGCGTGCTGACGTCAGGGCAACGGGCCAGTAGGGGCGTTGCACGCGTCACGCTCTCCCCTCCTTCTCCCTCTCTACCCGGTGCTGACAACCTGACAGGCACCACCGGTTTCCGTCAAAATGAGCGTTCTAATGCTAACAAATTAAAAATATGCATACTTAACGATGAATGTGCGCAAGTGGGTGCTTGATCTTCTGATCCTGTTAATGCTCCGATATACTGGTGCATGCATTGCACGAATGACGTATGCCAACAGAAGGGAACGCATTTTTAGACGTTATTGTAAACCAGTGAGTTTACGACAACATGCCCTTCTTAAGGTGAGGAACTCTTTGTAAAATCCAATGCTGAACGCACGCGATACCAGAAAAATACAAATAATTAACATCAAAAGTATGTCGCCGTAGAAGGATAAAAGCCAAAAGATCGAGCAGCGATATACTCTTTCACTTACTCCAGAGCGGAGAATGAAGTGTTCCGACAGAAAATGACAGGATATCCCAATTCGGTGTCCGGCTCCCCAAGCGTGCTTCCCCACATAAGTTATGAATGTTAGGAGAAAGACCCCAAGGTACACGAGAAGGGGACTTTCTCCTAAAAGAATATATTTATACGGGGAAGCACCCTTCCGGGTCGCAAGTTGGTCGTTTTATTTAAAATTGGACTCACTGGTCGTGTGGCTATTTGACTTTTTCTCAAATGAATATGTAGAATAACCAGACTTGTGCCCGTTACTTGTAAAAAGTAATTAATTACAATTACAATTACTTGGCCATCAAAGTGACGGATTACCGTCATAAATTACTGGCTTTAAAATGCAATCGATTAATTACCTCGTTACTTTACTCGATTACTTTTCAATTACTTTAAGAAATACATGCAAAAACGCGATTTTTCACTTATTATCACTGTATGTGGTAATAAAGTAACTTATTAGCTATATGTAGAGAAATATAACTAGCCGCAAATAATGTACAAAGTCGTTTAAGTTTTGTGCTTAGTTTTTATTGCACATCATGAGCAATTGCCATTCGAAGTTGAGGTCGGTCATCTTTCCTCTCTTTCGGGAGATCACGTCACCGGCGCGGCTGAGAGGCGGTCCACTGATGCACTGGATTGCACGGATGTGTAATAAAAATCCCATGGATCCTCGGGAAGTCCATTGGCTTCTCCAGTGGCATATCGCTGGGGGCGTCCAGGAAGCGGGAAACTTCCGTGCTCCTCGTCGGGTGCGCATTCGCCAGGGCTCCAAAGTTAAAAAAATCGTCGGGTTCTGGGCTTGGGATGTCTGGATCTCCGTTGTGCAGGTGGGAGTAGCATGGCAGAGACGCTTCATCCTCCAACAACTTATGTACCAGGAGGCGCTTCTCGGCATTCTGGATCCATTTCAACCGGAATTTGGGCAGTACAGCTGACGCCAGTAGCAGCTCCCTACTCTCCATAAGGTGGTTGAACCTTGATATAGAATGCGCGATTAGTCGTTGGCAGTGAAGGCTAAATATACTATCTATTTTCTATATAAAATATTAACTATTACCTTTTTCCCAGGCCCTCGAGGACTGCCTGACAGAGTGGCGCGCAAATCCGCATGCCCTTCATGATGGCATATTCTAGGCGCCGTTGGAGGACAGACAGCGTCGGTAGAAGATACCCCATGAACATCTGGTCGTCACGTTGCAGCACGTCCAGGGCACAGGCGACAGGTTTCATAACCTTAAAATATTTTATACGTGGAGTAGGTGCCTTGCAGTCGCATATGCATTATAAACATCCGATTTATTTTTTTATGATTGACGTCAGGATGACTATAGTCCGTTGCAACTCAAGAAGGTAAGGCGAGGGTAAGACGGGCTGGGGAGGAGGAAGCAGACGGAACGCTGGAGAAGAGAGGGGAAACCTCCTTCTCTCTTTAGCGTTCCGTCTGCTTCCTCCTCTCCGGCCCGTCTTACCCTCGCCCTACCTTCTTGAGTTGCAACGGACTATAATACAATTAGTGTAAAAATAGCAAAGCAGGTGGTTGGATATGTACAGTTGCCGCGGGAGTTAATAGCTCCACTCGAGCGTGCGTTTTTTTCCGAGGGGCTCTTGACTGGTGTCTTGCGATAGAACTAGAGATGACGTCAGGGCGAGTCCATGCGGACTGGACGGGGAAGCCGTCTCAATTCAAGGCAACAGTTGTTATCATCCGTAGAGCGTAGTTCGAATGAAAAGGGGAGAAGATTCTGCAGAAGTCAAAGATCGCCGAGCGCGAATGAGATGGCTGTTTGAACAGAGAGATGGAAACACGTCGGATTCTCTAACTTCTGGCGAATCATCTCCCATTTTCATTCGAACTACGCTTACCCGCAGGCAGATGATAACAACGGTTCCCTTCAATTGAGCGGCTTCCCCCGTCCACTCCGCATGGACTCGCCCTGATGTCATCTCTGGTTTATCGCAAGCCGCAGTCAAGCACCCCTCGGAAATAAACGCGCGGTCGCATGGAGCTATTACTCCCGCGGGCACTAGTACAAATGCAGTCGTGAACAACGATGTAAAATAAGACTAGGCAAGGGCTTCGGAACTAATGCTCACTTCTCAGTTACTATCACGTTGAGAGACATTTTTAGAAACGTACCTCGCAGTATTCTTCGATGAAATTGAAGTCCACCGGGTCATCCAGAGGCGGAAGATGCAGTGTGCGGCAGAGTGCTGGTAGGTCTTTTCCGTTCCTCCTCAGAGTCAGGAGAAATTCTAATGAATCATACAGCGAGTTCCAGCGAGTTGTTACTGGAGTCGGCAGGTACACGCCGCACACCTTGTGCACCGTTTCCGCAGCGACTGAGGACTGCCCCTGCTTGGCCCAAAGACACCTGCACTTTTTCATCACGGTTGTGAACGCCTTTGAGAACGCTTCGTCTTCACTTGCGCGTGAAGCATCTACGGTAGACACAAGGTTCAGACAGTGGGCAGCGCAGCGGTGATGCTGGGGTAGACAAATTTCCTCGTCAGCGCTGTCTATGAGCTTGCTTAAGTCAACGCCTTCGATATCAATCTCCTCGTCTTCCTCGCCCAGAGATGACTTCTCCCCGAAGATGCTGTAAACAAAATCATAATAGCTGTACTCGTATCATATCCATTTCACACCTCTCTCGCAGGGAATTTGTAACACACAACAACCCGATTCTCACCGAAATGCTTTGAGAAAATTTGATCCATTGTCAGTGATGACCCTTGTCACCTTGGTTTGGAGGTCGTATTCCTCAAGCACTTCAGAAATTATAGCGGCCAGAATGTCATAAGTCGCTCGCTCCACAAGCCTTCGGCACGCCAGAACTGCTGACCTTCGCTCCAGTGTGCGTGGCAAAAGCCACAGAACAGTTATGCCAATGTAGCACCTGATGAAAAAAATAAAAATAAATATGCATGTTTAAAATTTCTTTTTAAGCTAAACAAACAAGTACGACTTACCTGCGGAAAGTCGTCCAGCAGTCGGCAGTGATGCACACGTAGGCGACATTGGATAGCTCCTGCTTTAAGCGATCCTTCATTTCCATGTACTCCTCTTGTATGCGCGACATCAGCGCTTTACGCGTCAGCACAGTCTTTTGAGGGGCAAGTGCTTTACGAGGTCGACAAAGAGGATTTTCGACATAGAAAACCGCTGCATACCGCCGATGACGAAGTTCACAACGAGCTTGTCGGGTGAAGCTTGTGAGACGGTCCCATCATGAAAATCAGGTCGCAGCTGCTTGGACGGCGGAGTCTCTCTAACCTGATCAACTCCTGCGATGGTGCGTCGATTCTTGATTAGTGCTTCAAAGCTGCTCAGCTTGCTCAGGTGCTTCGTCTGTAAAAGAGCCGATATTTTCACGTTCTGTAATTATGAGCGTATAGAGCAAAATAAGACGAACAATATGAAAAGGCAAAAACGCAGGCAAGCTGGTGAATGCCGTGTATACATCAACCCGTGACAGGGCATTAGAAACGTATATCACACACTGTCTCGAAGACAATGTGCGTGTAATCCGCTTTTTACATATATTTTTGCATTTTCTTGGGTTCAAGTATAAGAGGCGGAGAAAAATACCGCGAATGGCGTTTGGAGCCTCCACTGTCAATGAGGAATTGGTTATAATGCAATTAAATGCAAAGGTGTCATCGGTATTCTGCCACACACCGGTATACGTTGCCCATCGCCGTCGAAACAGACAGTGGTGGGGGTCAAACCCTGCAATGATCCTTGAGTTCTCCAGCGCATGTAAAACCTGTCCAAACTTTTCTTCATACAGGTTCACAGCCTTACATCGTACATAGCACGGCACTGTAACGCAAACAAGCGATTGCCGGTTTTCCTTATTTTTCTGTTAAAATCTTGAACGCGAAAAAGCACCAATGATCTTGTTCGCGCTGTCTCGCGCAGTAGGAGGATAACTGCATGGCGGCAGCTAAATAACTAAAATATGTGCCTAGTGTCAGTAGCTTCATTGAATGAATTTACTACACTCGTTGTCACTTCAAGAAATGCAAGTTTTGCAAATTGTTTATACGCCGCGCGAATTAGTTGTTACGAGATTTGGTTGTTGGAGGAAGAAGTGATGCTTTTGGCGTTGGAAACGTGTACGTCTTGAGAACATGACATATATGAAATATAAAAATCACTTACAAACGTATATCTCAATTCCCCGCATAAAGGTGGAAATTAGTAATGCTCCGTGAGGAGCCGGACTTTTGTTTACTTTGGTTCTTGAGGTGAAAACGTGTATAGTAATGGTGTCTCTGAGCAACGTTACGTAATTTTGAGGACGAAGTTAACTGAACAATTTTTAACAGCAAATTAAATTGAATAAAATGAACTTTGAATTCAGTTACGTGCATACTTATTATAACAAGTCCCCTACAGTTTCAAACAAATATACTTGATAGCATTGAACTCTAATTTTCGCTCAGTCAACACATTGCCAAAAGAACGGCTGAGCACAGCTCACTTCAACCACTCTATGTTCTTCAGCTCTAGTTATACATTAAGACACGCGAACGTAGAAGAAAAGTATGCTGAGATAATGGAAGGTATGATTACATTTAAAGGGACAATGAAGTTATTTTTCCGGTTTTACTAAAGCGTCACTTTAATAATTCTCAAATGTCAACAGAACCCACAACGTTCTGTTTGAGTGCAATAATTTTTGAAGAAACAAATAATGAAAACCAAATTCAGCTTTTCCTCTGGACTCAGCAGCAAAATGAATGGTCACTTGTGACAGCTGGTTTGTCAGAAGCGCTGGGGAGTCTGCTCTTTTGACCCTAGCTAGAACAAGCTACCCGGCATTCTTTCACAGACTCGTGCTGCAGACGTTTTTCAGAATCACGCGCCTTGGTTGACAATGCTTATTAGCGGGGATATCGAACGATAGGAAACACTTTGTCTAACTTGTTTTTGTTTTTTCTACAAAACTCCGTGTTTGTTTAGCACAAGGTCACATGCGTTGTATTTGTTCCGTCATTTATCTCGATAGAGTCCGGGTCACAGATTAGACGCGAATACGCGTGCTAACGTTAGGTTGGAACTATAATTAAATCGGTGCTTTATTGATTGAACATGAGTGCTACGTTAGGTTAGAGTGAACTAGAAATAAATCGGTGCTTTACTAATTGAACAGAAGCCTCACTGGAAGAACGAGTCAGAATTTTTATTTTATTTATTTATACATACTACCGGCTGCCATTTGGCAGCCAAGGCAGGAGAGGGCACACAGGGCAACACACAAGAAGAAAACCACATAACACGCTAGTGAAAGAAAAAAAACATCTAGGACTGCACATCTGAGAAATAACGCTGTAATGATGAAGCAAATTCCTGAACGGACGAGACATTGGTAATGTTGGCTGGGAGACTATTCCATTCGTTAATGGTTCGTACGAAAAAGTTGTTTTTAAACATTGGGTTCTGCTGTAGGGTACAACAATTGTGTTGGAGTGCTTATGTCTTGTGTGACGGGATGTGTTAAATTGCATAAATCTGTCGAATGAAAGGCGAGATGAGTCATGTACAATGGTATACAAAAGCTTTAAACGGTTAATTTTGCGCCGGGTTGAAAGAAGCTCAATTTTCGACCTATTGTACAAGTTAGTGATAGAGCTCATTCTTCTGTATTCGTTGTAAATGAAGCGTAGTGCTTTCTTTTGTACCCCCTCGAGTCGATCAATATTAAGTTTTGTCGCAGGGTCCCAAACAACATCCGCGTATTCTAAAGCAGGTCGAATTACGGTCGTGTAGATTGCAAGCTTGGTTGCAGGGGTACAGTGCTTCAGCCGCCTCTTCAATGACCATAGCTTTGCTGATGCCTTCTGAGCAGTCCAGGATATGTGGCTATTCCAACTGAGGTTCGAAGAGATAATGACACCTAAGTATTTGAATTCGTGCACAACTTGTAAAGGGGAGTTTTGTATACAGTAGGTAAATTCCAAGGGTGACCTTTTGCGCGTTACTCTCATTTGTACACTTTTCGAGCTGTTTAGCAACATTTGCCATTCGTTACACCATTGAGAAATGGAAAACAGACACTTGTTTAAATTAAGTTGGTCATTGCTTGAAGCTATTTCAGTAAAAAGCACACAGTCATCTGCAAAAAACCGGCAGTGTATATTGTCATCAACCGTCAAATCGTTTAGAAAAACAAGAAAGAGCAGTGGGCCCAGCACCGATCCTTGTGGAATGCCCGAGATAACTGATACAATTGGGGAACAAGCCCCACCTACTTCAACGAACTGATGACGGTTGCTCAAGTAAGAATCCAACCATCGCAAGAGCTTATCGTTTCCTAGTATCACTCTTAGCTTGATAAGTAGTTTGCTGTGTGACACGCGATCAAAAGCCTTGGCGAAATCTAGGAATACTACATCCATTTGCCCACCCTTGTCAACGACTTTTGCAAGTTCATTTACTATATAAAGGAGCTGAGTTACCGTAGAGTAGCCACGCCGGAAACCATGCTGGCTCTCTGATAAAAAATTATTCGATTCAAAATGTGACATGAGATGACTAAATAAAAAATGCTCTAGAACCTTGCTACACGAGCAGAGCAAGGAAACGGGCCTATAATTCGATACGTCATGTTTATCTCCTTTCTTATGAATGGGTATAACTTTTGCCACTTTCCACTGTTTAGGTACCACCCTCTCTCTAGCGATCTGCTATAAATTAGAAACAGAAATTTAGAACACCACTCGGCGTACCTTTTTAAGAAAACATTAGGAATTTTGTCTGGACCGCAAGACTTTTTTGTATTCAAATTTAGTAGCGCAGAGAATATTCCCTCCTCTGATATTTGTATGTCTGGTACGTGAGCGAGTTTATTTGAGAACTCAGGAACGAAGTTGTCACTAGTGGTGTACACAGAGGCAAAGTAGTCGTTAAATATCTTCGCGATTGAACTATTATCAACAAATTCTCTCCCATGATTAATGATCCTGTTAACCGAGTGTCTTGAACCGGATATATGTCTCCAAAACTTCTGGGGATCGTTACGAAGGAAGTTCGACATTTTAACGTTGAAATACTCATACTTGGAATTCTTAATTAATGTTCTCAATTTATGACGTAAGGCAGTCAATTCTATTTTGTTTCCGCGTTTTCTGCTTAGCCTATTGGCTTTCCTTTTGATTTGTAAAATCTCCCTCGTGATCCACGGGTTATTCTTTTTAGATCGCTTCTTACGAGATGGCACAAACCTTTCTATACACGTGTGCACCGCATTTTGAAAAGTGCACCATAGTTCGTCTACATCGCATCCCGGAACTGAAGCCCTATCAGCAAATCTGTCGAACGATAGCTCGAGGTAATCTATTATACTTTCGTCTTGTGCTCTATTATAGTCCTTAAACTCCGATTTTTTATCAGGACAACGTTTGGGAACAAGTCCCGGACAATCAAAAACAACCATAAGATGGTCGGATAAGCCCTCTGTGACCACACAGTGATCATCAGCAACATACAAATTCTGAGAAACAAAAACAAGATCAAGAATCGAACTAGTAGAATCGGTGATGCGAGTGGGACTTGACACTATTTGTGTTAGATTATAAGCGAAGGCAATATCAATTAAAGCATCGGAATGTTTACAAGAGGCCACTGTGGTCATCGAAGGCCAATCGATGTTTGGGAGGTTGAAGTCTCCCCCATAATTATATTCATGAAACTTTTAGATTGCTCCTGTAAGAAGTCTTGAAGTTCATACATCACAGCTATGCCAGCACTTGGTGGCCTGTAAACAGCTCCAACAAGAATAAACGAGTTATAGAAAAAAGTTTCACCCATAGAGCCTCAGCTGTAAACTTCGTATTTAGCTGAAAAAATCAATGCTATTTTTGATAACGATTGCGACCCCCTCCCCGGGAGGAACGGTCCTTACGAACGATTTTATAAGACTGCGGAACAATCTCAATATCAGAAATACTATCCGTTAGCCAAGTCTCTGTAACAATTATTACATCGGGATCATAACTGAGAATTATATCTTCGAATTCAACCGTTTTATTTACAATGCTTCTAGCGTTTAGGTTAATTAATCTAAGCGGTTTATTAGTTACAGCGCGGGGATTATTAGTTACAGTACAAGGATTATTTTTGGTAGCAGATGACGGAAACCGGTCTAGAACTGGGGGGGGGGGGTAATGGCCCGTAGTCAATTAGTATCTCCTTGCCTGGTATAATTTAGTGGCACTCTTTCGTTCGCAGTGTCATCCCAGCGAAAAGCCTTACCATTTATTTTTATTTTGTCGAAAGATAAGATAACTTTATCGCCATTTTTCCGTAGGTCTTTGGCACTTTCCCATAGCTTTTTCCGAACTTGTTGCACTCGTGGGGAAAAATCTTCCGAAATGCTATAAGCCGAACCCTTCAATAGCCGGCAACTGCTCAAAATTTTAGTTTTGTCTCTACCATCGAGTAGTTTAAGAATGACTGGCCTGGTTTTGTTTGGGCTTTTCCTGCCCAGTCGATGTATTCTTTCTATTCCAGCAGTTTGAACTTTCAGGATACTTTCAAACACATCTTTCTTCACAAGGTTTTCAAGAAAGGTGCTATCCTCATCCGCTGTTTCGTGAATCCCGTACACAATCAAATTATTCCGTCTGCTCCGGTTTTCTAAGTCGTCAATTTTAGCCATTAGAGAGTCGACATTCCTTTCAAGAGACAAGATCTTATCCTGGAAGGCCGTTACAGTTGCTGTCAGCTTGGTCAGGCTGTCCACTCTTTGTTCGATTGTGGTCAGTCTCCCGTTCGTTTCTGCAATTAGTGAGTCCGTCACAGCCTTCCCTTCTTTTATATCTTTCACGTCTTTGGCGATTATCTGCAGCTGTTCCATAAGCTGAGCCATGTCGGGTCCAGGATTAGACTCGACGTCACCGCTCAACATGAGAAGCATACTAAATACACTCCTACAGAGGCGTATAACATCACACAACGGCCGTGGGCACGGCAACTCGAACAGACAAACATCATTGCTACTATAGCAGTGATCGTAACGTTCGTCTCTTACCTGGACGAAAAGAGCGAAAGGGTTGTTTAGACGCATAGTCCTGGTGGAGTCGCCGTGCCCACTGACGAGTCCCAAGTGTGGGCGTTGTTTTGTATCCAGCGTCGACTGTGATGACGTTATCGATGGGGCTTGCCGAAGTTGTCGATGCAAAAAATTGTCCGCCGGGGAATAGTTGATTGTTGCTTTGTCAGCGCGTGCTGGCGTGGTCCAAAGCGATACGCAGTCCCGCTTCGTCGCAGGGCGTTCGATGACTGTCCCTCGCCCAGTTGCGAGAGTCGGAAAAGCCACTTGCACCGCCAGTATCTGGACGAAA
>JAZHYW010029772.1:0-14974 GCA_037355805.1 Ixodes ricinus | reverse complement strand
TTATACATACTACCGGCTGCCATTTGGCAGCCAAGGCAGGAGAGGGCACACAGGGCAACACACAAGAAGAAAACCACATTACACGCTAGTGAAAGAAAAAAAAACATGTAGGACTGCACATCTGAGAAATAACGCTGTAATGATGAAGCAAATTCCTGAACGGACGAGACATTGGTAATGTTGGCTGGGAGACTATTCCATTCGTTAATGGTTCGTACGAAAAAGTTGTTTTTTAAACATTGGGTTCTGCTGTAGGGTACAACAATTGTGTTGGAGTGCTTATGTCGTGTGTGACGGGATGTGTTAAATTGCATAAATCTGTCGAATGAAAGGCGAGATGAGTCATGTACAATGGTATACAAAAGCTTTAGACGGTTAATTTTGCGCCGGGTTGAAAGAAGCTCAATTTTCGACCTATTGTACAAGTTAGTGATAGAGCTCATTCTTCTGTATTCGTTGTAAATGAAGCGTAGTGCTTTCTTTTGTACCCCCTCGAGTCGATCAATATTAAGTTTTGTCGCAGGGTCCCAAACAACATCCGCGTATTCTAAAACAGGTCGTATTACTGTCGTGTAGATTGCAAGCTTGGTTGCAGGGGTACAGTGCTTCAGCCGCCTCTTCAATGACCATAGCTTTGCTGATGCCTTCTGAGCAGTCCAGGATATGTGGCTATTCCAACTGAGGTTCGAAGAGATAATGACACCTAAGTATTTGAATTCGTGCACAACTTGTAAAGGGGAGTTTTGTATACAGTAGTTAAATTCCAAGGGTGACCTTTTGCGCGTTACTCTCATTTGTACACTTTTCGAGCTGTTTAGCAACATTTGCCATTCGTTACACCATTGAGAAATGGAACACAGGCACTTGTTTAAATTAAGTTGGTCATTGCTTGAAGCTATTTCAGTAAAAAGCACACAGTCATCTGCAAAAAACCGGCAGTGTATATTGTCATCAACCGTCAAATCGTTTAGAAAAACAAGAAAGAGCAGTGGGCCCAGCACCGATCCTTGTGGAATGCCCGAGATAACTGATACAATTGGGGAACAAGCCCCACCTACTTCAACGAACTGATGACGGTTGCTCAAGTAAGAATCCAACCATCGCAAGAGCTTATCGTTTCCTAGTATCACTCTTAGCTTGATAAGTAGTTTGCTGTGTGACACGCGATCAAAAGCCTTGGCGAAATCTAGGAATACTACATCCATTTGCCCACCCTTGTCAACGACTTTTGCAAGTTCATTTACTATATAAAGGAGCTGAGTTACCGTAGAGTAGCCACGCCGGAAACCATGCTGGCTCTCTGATAAAAAATTATTCGATTCAAAATGTGACATGAGATGACTAAATAAAAAATGCTCTAGAACCTTGCTACACGAGCAGAGCAAGGAAACGGGCCTATAATTCGATACGTCATGTTTATCTCCTTTCTTATGAATGGGTATAACTTTTGCCACTTTCCACTGTTTAGGTACCACCCCTCTCTCTAGCGATCTGCTATAAATTAGAAAAAGAAATTTAGAACACCACTCAGCGTACCTTTTTAAGAAAACATTAGGAATTTTGTCTGGACCGCAAGACTTTTTTGTATTCAAATTTAGTAACGCAGAGAAGATTCCCTCCTCTGATAGTTGTATGTCTGGTACGTGAGCGAGTTTAATCGAGAACTCAGGAACGAAGTTGTCACTAGTGGTGTACACAGAGGCAAAGTAGTCGTTAAATATCTTCGCGATTGAACTATTATCAACAAATTCTCTCCCATGATTAATGATCTTGTTAACTGAGTGTCTTGAACCCGATATATGTCTCCAAAACTTCTGGGGATCGTTACAAAGGAAGTTCGACATTTTAACGTTGAAATACTCATACTTGGAATTCTTAATTAATGTTCTCAATTTATGACGTAAGGCAGTCAATTCTATTTTGTTTCCGCGTTTTCTGCTTAGCCTATTGGCTTTCCTTTTGATTTGTAAAATCTCCCTCGTGATCCATGGGTTATTCTTTTTAGATCGCTTCTTACGAGATGGCACAAACCTTTCTATACACGTGTGCACCGCATTTTGAAAAGTGCACCATAGTTCGTCTACATCGCATCCCGGAACTGAAGCCCTATCAGCAAATCTGTCGAACGATAGCTCGAGGTAATCTATTATACTTTCGTCTTGTGCTCTATTATAGTCCTTAAACTCCGATTTCTTATCAGGACAACGTTTGGGAACAAGTCCCGGACAATCAAAAACAACCATAAGATGGTCGGATAAGCCCTCTGTGACCACACAGTGATCATCGGCAACATACAAATTCTGAGAAACAAAAACAAGATCAAGAATCGAACTAGTAGAATCGGTGATGCGAGTGGGACTTGACACTATTTGTGTTAGATTATATGCGAAGGCAATATCAATTAAAGCATCGGAATGTTTACAAGAGGCCACTGTGGTCATCGAAGGCCAATCGATGTTTGGGAGGTTGAAGTCTCCCCCATAATTATATTCATGAAACTTTTAGATTGCTCCTGTAAGAAGTCTTGAAGTTCATACATCACAGCTATGCCAGCACTTGGTGGCCTGTAAACAGCTCCAACAAGAATAAATGAGTTATAGAAAAAAGTTTCACCCATAGAGCCTCAGCTGTAAACTTCGTATTTAGCTGAAAAAAATCAATGCTATTTTTGATAACGATTGCGACCCTCCCTCCCCGGGAGGAACGGTCCTTACGAACGATTTTATAAGACTGCGGAACAATCTCAATATCAGAAATACTATCCGTTAGCCAAGTCTCTGTAACTATTATTACATCGGGATCATAACTGAGAATTATATCTTCGAATTCAACCGTTTTATTTACAATGCTTCTAGCGTTTAAGTTAATTAATCTAAGCGGTTTATTAGTTACAGCGCGGGGATTATTAGTTACAGTACAAGGATTATTTTTGGTAGCAGATGACGGAAACCGGTCTAGAACTGGGGGGGGGGGGGTACTGGCCCGTAGTCAATTAGTATCTTCTTGCCTGGTATAATTTAGTGGCACTCTTTCGTTCGCAGTGTCATCCCAGCGAAAAGCCTTACCATTTATTTTTATTTTGTCGAAAGATAAGATAACTTTATCGCCATTTTTCCGTAGGTCTTTGGCACTTTCCCATAGCTTTTTCCGAACTTGTTGCACTCGTGGGGAAAAATCTTCCGAAATGCTATAAGCCGAACCCTTCAATAGCCGGCAACTGCTCAAAATTTTAGTTTTGTCTCTACCATCGAGTAGTTTAAGAATGACTGGCCTGGTTTTGTTTGGGCTTTTCCTGCCCAGTCGATGTATTCTTTCTATTCCAGCAGTTTGAACTTTCAGGATACTTTCAAACACATCTTTCTTCACAAGGTTTTCAAGAAAGGTGCTATCCTCATCCGCTGTTTCGTGAATTCCGTACACAATCAAATTATTCCGTCTGCTCCGGTTTTCTAAGTCGTCAATTTTAGCCATTAGAGAGTCGACATTCCTTTCAAGAGACAAGATCTTATCCTGGAAGGCCGTTACAGTTGCTGTCAGCTTGGTCAGGCTGTCCACTCTTTGTTCGATTGTGGTCAGTCTCCCGTTCGTTTCTGCAATTAGTGAGTCCGTCACAGCCTTCCCTTCTTTTATATCTTTCACGTCTTTGGCGATTATCTGCAGCTGTTCCATAAGCTGAGCCATGTCGGGTCCAGGATTAGACTCGACGTCACCGCTCAACATGAGAAGCATACTAAATACACTCCTACAGAGGCGTATAACATCACACAACGGCCGTGGGCACGGCAACTCGAACAGACAAACATCATTGCTACTATAGCAGTGATCGTAACGTTCGTCTCTTACCTGGACGAAAAGAGCGAAAGGGTTGTTTAGACGCATAGTCCTGGTGGAGTCGCCGTGCCCACTGACGAGTCCCAAGTGTGGGCGTTGTTTTGTATCCAGCGTTGACTGTGATGACGTTATCGATGGGGCTTGCCGAAGTTGTCGATGCAAAAAATTGTCCGCCGGGGAATAGTTGATTGTTGCTTTGTCAGCGCGTGCTGGCGTGGTCCAAAGCGATACGCAGTCCCGCTTCGTCGCAGGGCGTTCGATGACTGTCCCTCGCCCAGTTGCGAGAGTCGGAAAAGCCACTTGCACCGCCAGTATCTGGACGAAAAGAGCGAAAGGGTTGTTTAGACGCATAGTCCTAGTGGAGTCGCCGTGCCCATTACTTAATTAACTTTGATTCATCTTAATTCACTTTGCGATCCTTCTTAATTTCATTGCCTCCAAACCACGAGCGGTCAGGTAAACGTGATCAGAATCAGAATCAGAATCAGAATCAGTTTATTTTTGTCACAGCGCTTTTACACACGTGACAAGGGGGCCAGGAAAAAAGCTGCAAGTTTGCAGCTTGACGGGTTCCTGCCCCCCAAAACACAGGGCAGAGCGGCACTGTCATCAAAAACACACACAAAAAAAACAGTGAAAATAACTTACGTAACATGACATTTAGCAATATAATAAGTATCATCTCAATACACATTGAATTAGATAGATATTACAAACATAAGACAAACATTCTAGTCATTACAGGAAAGTTTAAATTTTACGGACATTTAACGAAAGTTTACCAACACTCACCTCCAGACACGAAAGAAAAACACAACAAAGATAACTTATATAAGATGTCGTATAAAATAAGTGTCATTGAAAATAGGTTGCGCTTCAAAACAGACTGAAGTAGAAGATATAATAAACACAAGACAAGCATTTTCACTCAATATAAGAAAGCCTGAGTTGTATGGGCATTTAATGAAGGTGAATCAACTTCTTGGGAATATAAGGTGTTTAACAGTAACGGTAATTTGTAACTCAACCTCTGGAAGCCAAAATTAGTTCTAGATGATGGGATTCGCCATGGATGCCAATGACGTGAGGGATATAATGATACATTATTTTCAAGTTTAGCGAGGTCAAAAATTACTGTAATGTGTTCTCTTAAGGCACGATGATATGTGACAGTTAATCTATTAGAGTACATGTTGGATACGTCAAGTATTTTATGCTTTATAAATAAAGGAAGAGAACTATAATCACGTGGGACATCTTCAATTATCCTTATTGCTTTTTGTTTGCATTAACCTCAACCTGTCAAAGTTACTTTTTGTTGTTGTCCCCCAGACCAGATGGCAATATCATTGACGTAAATAATAAACAACAGGGGACCTATTTGCTTCCCTGTGGAACCCCGGAGGAAATGCGCTGCATGTTTGATGGCGAGTTTCCAATCTGAACATATTGGTGGCGATATTGTAGCGAACCTCTGAAGACTGCGCTCTCTCTGGCGACGCAAATTTGGCGCCGTTTTATTATCTCCCTCGGATCGTGACGTCTGCCGTGGCTTGGTTCCGGTGAAAACGAACCTCCGAGAGACAGCGCGCTCTTTGACTACGCATTTTTGGCGCCGTTTTATTGCTCCTAGTAATAGAGAACTCCGACGAAAGCGCGCTCAATGACGACGTAGATTTGTCGTAATTTAGGACCTTTTGTGTCGACAACCTTCTCTCAAGATCGACTGAACGATGGGACATGTAAGGCTTTCGCCTTAATAAAGCCCATCAAAGAGAAGACGAAAACAAATCGCACAACTACCGCTGGACACGCAGAGACGGTTGTACCAGGTTCAAACTACACGGAAAAGAAACGCCAATTGATGCAAATTAGAATAAAGTACGACAGCATAAACACTATATACTGACCGAGACAACATCTCCTTCGGAGTTGGAACAGGTCAACGGACTAGAGGCATGTACTCGAATTGAAACTGGCCTTGTGATATTCGTTAACCGTAGTACTATTCTAAACCAAAAGGAATACCACGTGAAAAACAAAAAGATGGAAGAGTGGAACTACCTTTTACCATCGATGGGCATGCAACGTTAACTCGTCCGCATTTTCTGTCGAGGAGACCACCGTCTTGTTCTTCCATCGCAGGTGTAAGAAACATTAAGCTTCTAAAAGGACGAAGTCTTTCAAAGTAGTCCGAGTAAACGTAAATGACTTGTGCATATCTTTTAGAAGACGTAGCAGAATGAGAACTCTCTGCAAATGTGATGTTTCAAAAAGACGGAGTGCTACAAAACAGTACGGCACACGAAGGAAACCCAACTTACAAAAGAGAATACTGCGCTTGCAGCACAACCTTCCTGGCCCAATTTTGTAGAGTACGCCTCTATAATTCTTGTGGATTTCTAGACACCCTGCAGACCACTGCTGCAACATCGACTGTACGTTCTTTAGGAAAGAAACGTTTTTATTCCTGTCCACAAACTAAGATTTATTAATCAATCCAGTTAATTTAAACTGAAGTATACACGCAAGCGCCTCCCAGATTTCAAAACACAAAAATAGACATTGATAACATAGAACAAGAATGCATGACTGTTTTATGGTAATCTTTAAAAAAGTGGTGTAAGCTTAGGCTTATCACGATTGTACTTTTTATGAATTCGTATTTATTTGACAATACTGCAGGCCCCGTTAGGGCCCAAGCAGGAGTGGAGGAGGAAAAGAAAAGGGAAGGGATGGCAAAGACACAAACACACACGTTCTTCAACACAACACTGATACTAAATAGCATATATCATTGCAATCTCGAAAAAAATACATCAGGGGTAGGGCTATCAACAGTGTCTTTTTCTAAGCAGTTCCATTCTATTATGGTCCTAGGAAAAAACGAGTTTTTAAAAATATTGTTTGCACTTTGGTATGGCTCTAAAAGACTTCCATGATTAAACCGTGTATTTCGGCGTGTGACGTGCTTTACGTAAAGGGATGAATCTAAATTAAAGTAATTATTCTTTATTAGGTACAAAAACTTCAATCTGAAATTTTTACGGCGCGAACTCAAAGACTCCAATTCAAGTGATTTCAGCATTTCTGATGGGCTGTCTAAGCGACGGTACCTATTGCATATGAATCGCGCAGCTAGCCTTTGAACTTTCTCTAATTCGTCTATGGCTTTTTGTGTACACGGATCCCAGACTACGCACGCGTATTCTAAAACTGGCCTAACTAAAGTCTTATAGGCACAGAGCTTGACACTGGAGGGTGCCAGTGGCAGCTTGCGCCTTAGGGACCACAACGCACGTCTCGCAGCAGCACACACATTGGCAACATGCGTATTCCAGTTCAGACTGCTCGTAATTGTTACCCCAAGGTACTTAACTTCAGAAGCTTCTTTAACTTGAGTGCCATTAATTGTATAGGGAAAGTTCAGTACAGTTTTTTTATTCGTAACCCTTAGTAATGTACATTTCTCCAAGTTTAATGGCATTTGCCAATGTTCGCACCATGCAGAGACATTCTGAAGATTATTTTCGAGAGCTAGCTGATCATTACGGGTTTCTACTTCTTTGTACAATATGCAGTCGTCTGCAAACAACCTAACTCGAACTCTGTCATCTACGCTGTCAACTATGTCGTTTATGTAGATTAGAAACAATATCGGTCCCAGAACCGATCCTTGTGGAACACCCGAGGAAACAGATAACTGACTTGAAATTTGCTTATCTATTTCGATAAACTGGGAGCGGTTTGAAAGGTACGACTGAACGAATTGGACCAGGTCGTTTTTTATTCCGATTGCGTACAGCTTCTGCACTAGTTTATGATGTGGTACTTTATCGAAAGCCTTCGCGAAGTCTAAAAAGATGGCATCGACTTGCTTTCTTTTATTTAGGGCGAGGGCAAAATCATGTAAAGTTGTTACTAGCTGTGTCACTGTTGATAGCCCTCGACGAAAGCCATGCTGAGCACCGGTAAGGAGATTATTTTCTTCCAGATAATCAGTAATGTGCCTGCACACTATGTGCTCCAGTGTTTTACAACAAACAGAAGTAAGGGATATAGGGCGATAATTAAAAACGCACTGAGGATCACCACTTTTTAAAATCGGCACAACACGAGCGCGACGCCAGTCAAAAGGAATCTCTTTTTGTTTTAGTGAGTTATTAAAAATGACGAACAAATAATGCGATAGCCATTCAGCATAGCGTCGAAGGAATGCGTTAGGTACATTGTCCGGCCCACACGCTTTTTTAACATTTAGCCGAAGCAAAAGATCAAAGATTCCTTCCCGGCTTACGACAAGGTCCCGCATTGCCGACGACTTATCACAGATGCTATTTGGTTGTGCTGCCGAATGGGGGCTGAATACGGACTGAAAGTACCTATTGAATTCGTTTGCCATGTCGGTTTTATCAGTGACAAGAATTCCATTAACATTTAAACACTCAACACACTTTTTTGTTCCTGATAAGAAGTTCCAAAATTTAGCGGGCGCTTCCTTCAGAACACTGCTAAGAGATTGCGAGAAGAAAAACTCCTTGGAAGTTGAAATTTTTTCTTTCAATTCTTCTTTTATTTGAGAAAGTTCAGATGTCCCATACTTATGAGTTCGCTTTTTACGTTGCAATTTACGTTTTAGTTGAATAATCTCTCTTGTTATCCAAGGATTGTTTCTTCGTGTGTGTTTTACCTTGCTGGGTACATACTGTGCAATGCAAAAATTGCAGATGTTTTTGAACATAGTCCACTGGGTTTCTAAATCACGTTCTTCACAGAAATCATCAAAGTGTGTCTCCAAGTAGTCAAGCACATCAACATCACTCGCATCGTTGTAATTTTTAACAATCGATTTTCTTACACCGCCAAGTTCCGCGTTTTTGAAAAAGTTGGATGTAAAATACAGCAATTTATGATCCGACAACCCTGTTAAAACGTCAATAGTGTAGCACGATATTAGTGGACTAACAAAGACCAGGTCCAAAATAGATTGCGCCGTGTTGCCAATTCTAGTCGGCGATGTCACTATCTGAGTCAGATCGTTCGAGAACGCACAGTTAAGCAACATCTCTGAATCACGTGCGTGTGCTCCCGCCGATCTCATTTTGAACCAGTCAATATGGGGTAAATTAAAATCACCGGCCATAATTAGTCGTACGCGATCATTACGAAAAGACCCAAGAAAGTCGTATAATTGCTCAAGGAACACTGGTGAGGCATTAGGCGGTCTGTATACTACTCCTAGAACAAGGCTATTCCCGTAAAAGTCAACCCGACACCACAAACTTTCGTGGTTAGGAATCCCTGGTAGTAGGCACGCGCCTAATTCGGACTTTAGGACAATCGCAACGCCACCGCCACGTGACTGTCTATCGTTTCGGTATGACAACGTAGATATTTACCAATATCTACGTTGTCATTCTGACGTCTTTCCTTTTAAACATAATTTTGTTATAATACATTTGGATAGACAATACTGAAGCGAGGTAAACTCATAGAGGTCTCTTGAAAGGGATACTATACCTCGCTTCACATTGAGGCCCCTCCGAAGCGAACACTACGACCTCACTGCCCTAATAAAGCAGAAACAAAGTGCCTTTTCACGGCACTCCTTTTCATTGTGCGTTTTTGATAACCTGCTAAAACAATCACACAAAAAAGGTGCAGCCTCACGGTGCATTCAATGTGCTTGAATTGTTTAGACGGTCATAGCAGACGAACAAAATCGACAAGTGCCGTGACCATATACTTGTTTTGCTGCTTAATTGGCTCGACGTGGTTTTATCGTAGGACGAGGTCGGACTTAACGTAGGGCGACGTGTAAATGTCTGCACAACCATCTAATTGCTAAACGCAGAGGGACAAATGAATACCAATTAAAGCTTCGACTTCGTGGGAGCATAATAGCATTGTTTAATAATCTAGAGAATTCTATTGGCTTATCTTTACCTTGTCTTAGAACAAAAAAGTCCAGAATTTCACTTTTGACTTGATCTAAAATATTTTCTATGTTTCACAGTTGTGTTACTGAAGTTTCTCTATGTACGTAGGGACTGTATGTTCCCCCACGATGTGGGAAATTTTTCTGAATTCGACAGCAGTGCTAAGGAGAAGCCTAGAATCCAGTTTTCCGGTGCAGCAAAGGTATAGACCCCAATATTGTTTGCATTTCGTTCCGAATGAAGGTTAAACGTTGATGAATACTGAAAAAGTAAGAATATCCAGAATTTTATGACTAAATCAAAATCACGCTTTCATCCTAACGCCCAGCAGCACCTCGATTACCATGCATAACTTTCAAGGTCCGCCATAAATCTCGGTTTTTATATACGAGCTCCAAACTTTTTCGGCACTCTAAGTTCCAAATGTGCAGTGGTCTTCAGTATATTAATGGTACGTTCTTGAGGAATTTATAGTAATTATGCATTTTGGTTTTAGTTCGTTACATCCAAGAATTAATGAAAATATATGGAAGCGAATACCCAACATATTTTCGCAATTTCAATTTGTGATTACTGATTTATTTATTCAAGCAATTTTCTACCGAAGCTTCAATAGTTGTGCTCAGGACTTTTCCTGTATGAAAAGGTCATTACACCGAGCGGAGCCATAAATCTATTAACAAATGTGTTATAACAAAATGTACAGCGTTTACACGCGGACCGTGCTACGCTTGACGCTAAAAATGGGAAATCGATTACTTTCAAAATCTCTGTATACTACCCGGTGCGCGTTTTATGATGGTAGCTCTTTGGCCATTCAGAGGAACGGCATAGTTTCGGGTTTGATCACCCCGTTTGCGAAGTAGTGCACGTGAGTACTTTATTTAACTAAATTCGGCGCTCGCTTGGATCTTCGTGAGAGCCACATATGAAACACGGACCTCCAGCGGCTGTAAGCACCTGCTTGGGCTAAGCAAGGAGTAGGAGTGTGGCGGGTCCCGTGCCATAACGTTTTGGCGGCCTGGCTAGCAGTCCAGTGTAAAGCATGACCCTCCCGGCAAACGGATAATTTAAGAAGGCCATTGAGTAATAGAAGCAGGATGACCCGACCACTATACTTCTTTTGTGTGCCTTCGAAGCACTTTTTTCATGCGCAGGAACCCTGGCACGGCGGAAGCGCCCCTCCTCCCTTAAAAAGCACAAACGTGCCCCAGGATTTTGACCGTATCGGTAGACAACACCTACATTTTAACATAAATGTAAGCAAGGTTACATGTGATAAAATGAAAGCGCTGTATTTAATTCTAACGGGATGTTGAGAAGTAAGGTTTGGAAATCGAACACAATACTTTGAACAAAGGGTTCCCAAGATGATTTGCTCTTCGCTACGTCACTAGGATCGCTTCGATTTTGCAAGAGGTCTAGTCTTTAACGGGATGCTACAACGACATGTCGGCGCTTATTTCTTGGTTTATTCGTGTTCAAGGAAGTCTAATCACAACAGACACACAAATCTCTTGTTAAAAAAGACACGCAAAGGAATTTTAAAAGGAATTAAACGATCAGCAAAGAGCACCTGGTGGACGTCGCTAACGCCTCCTTTGTAATGCCCGTCCAGGAACCTTGACAGGTAGAGACGGTAACTGTGTCGCCTCCGGCTACGACGAAGAGAAGAGCTCAAAGAGGAAATCCCCTCTCCCCAAGACTTATTTTTGCTGTGTCCCAAAAGTTGCTATTGTCTCTCTACAAGATTATAGAAGATTAACCCGTC
Source organism: Ixodes ricinus (assembly GCA_037355805.1). NCBI lineage: Eukaryota > Metazoa > Arthropoda > Arachnida > Ixodida > Ixodidae > Ixodes > Ixodes ricinus. Next base: position 3,433 of record JAZHYW010029772.1, on the reverse strand, counting down.
ACTCAAAATTGCGTACAAAGACAGCTTTGGGGTTACTTGTGGTGGCCCGATCACTGGCGTTCTTCGGCTGCTTTCAGCGGATGCTGCGAGCCATCGGGGGCCTATCAATGGCCGCGTGAATGTCACATGACCTTCGAGAGGGGGCATAGCGACGCGCGGAAAAGCGTATCACGGGCTACGTCCACAAAGCGGGATCGGCTGGGATAGCTCGCAGCGTCCGCTGCGTCCGGACGTAAAATCCCGAGACAAACTACGTCACGATTGCGGCGGTTGTGACGTGCTCTCGCTGGCTGCTCTCCGAACGCTTTACCAGACTGGGCCGTTTGTAACGAAAAATAGAGCCATCAGGCTCAAAATGCAAACATGCAACTGTCATTTACAGATATTGTAGATCATAATCAGCCTATTTGTGAACACGACGGGTATATTTAAAAGCTCGTTGAAGTATCCATTTAAAGGAGGTAAGAGAGGTTTAGGAATCTCACTTGCTGAACAAAACGTTGTAGTTTGAGTGCAATGTCACATCTCTCCGTTCAAAAGCTTTAGTTTTTCTCCCGGAAGTAGGTGGATTCCCTAATGATATGCTAAGAGTAAAATATGTCTAATCTACAATGACAGGTCTGTCTACACCATTTGCTTTGTGATACCACATTAGAAAACTTCCTTTCGTGGTTTATTCTGCTCAAATTTGTAGGCGCGGTTGCACTTTTTTCACTACACTGAGATCTTCGAAGCCCGCCTAGAACAAAATTTGATGTGAGATCTTTTAGAAAATAAAGTTAATTCAGAAGTCTGCTAGTGTTAAACCGCATAAAATATTCCCTTCAGCCTCCTCTCACGTCTGAATTTCCCGCGCGAGGGGAACAACTCCGAATTCAAGCGTCAGATGGCGCCATATGATCTGCTCTCCCATATTGGCTGTGTTCCAAAATTTACTCGATCTTACTCCACGGTAAGGGTTTTGTACCCTTGGCGTTCTAAAACCTACCCGGGTCCAGCGTTTTTCAATCTGTGCTGTCATGTGATACGATCCACCGGAGTAACTCGGATCCATTTGGGTAAGACTTGGAACACAGCCATTATGAAATGTATCATGAAAGGAGAACAGCACGAAAATAAACGAGGAACGAGAAGAAGAGGTGACAGGTTTCGGTTTCGTTTTTCCCAGCTCAGTTCACGACATCCCGTCGCAACCAAATATAGTGCCTCCATTTTGAATATGGGATAGGAGTATTCCTTAAATTGATAGTGCTCTAGGTGTTTGACACCGATACAAATAAAATGCTAAACCAGAATTATGTTTTTTTTGGGGGTGGGGGTGGGGGGGGGGGGGAGGTTGACGCGCTACAGTCTATGCGCAGGTAAGCACTACTACCACGGTACATGGATAAATAAGTAATCTGGGCCGGTCACCCTGTTCTATTTTTTGCTTAATGTCTCAGGCTTTTCAATTATCTTTGAGCCATGAGGATCACCCATACAAAAATGTCCTATGGTTGGCTATGAAAAATTCTTTGTATGGTCGGCTTCAGCTATTTGGCCCAATTAGCTAAAGAATTTTTATGGCTTTCTTTGGCAGTTTTTATGGTCACCTTTACCGGCCTCTTTAGTATTTTCTATGGCCTTATCACTGTCCAGCCATTGCGCTCTTTAGCTTTTTTGATCGCTGGCTAAGGACTTCTATATGGCTTATTCTAAGGCTCTCATTAGCCAGCACACTCTAAAAAAAGTTACTTCAAGTTTTTACGACTTTTGTACGCAACATGGTAGATACACATACATCTCTGAACACACATAATACACATAATACAAGCAGAACACACCCCCACACAACAGAAACAACGCAGCCCCCGACACCAAGCCCTCGTCCCTCTTTTTTTTCTTTATTGATTGCTTTTGGTTTAGGTGACAAACACATCACACATACAATAAAATGTTAAAACAAAAGCCTCAAAGGCTATTGTACAAATATCAAGCTCTTCAAACATTTTCACAGACCAGTGATGGACGCCCGCTCCTCATGAAGCGGCAAAGAGTCCGGGGCTGGCTGCTGAACCTTAAACATTTCTTTCAAAAAAGCCATCATTTCAACAAAATACCTGTGTGCGGGACGCACCTCGACGTCCGCGTGTCTGACAGCCATGCGGCAGCGCCACAAGCTATGGAGGCCGACCAGCATGATCATGTCATAGGGTACCATGCTGTCTCCTCCATCAACAGGCAAATAACGGATTCCGTGAGGTGTTAACGGTAGGTCCTTTTAAGGGTCCTTTGAAGGACGTCCGAAAGGAACACTGCGTCCCAGCAGTTAAGAAAAACGTGTTCTATCGTCTCTGGCATTTTACAAAGTAAACAGTTTACGGACCATGCAACGGGAATACCTTTTCCTTCCCAAAAAACTTTGACCGGCAGGGTTTCACTGTGTAGTTTGAAGAAAAAAGATTTCGTGAAGGCTGGTACCTTCATTCGCTTGACACGCTTCAAAACATCTTGTCCACTTTCCGCACTGTACAAGGACCGGTACAATGGAGTAGGAAAAAGGGAAACAATCAAGTCTTTTGTCAAACGCTTTCGCGACACACTGGACAAATACTCGAGCGAAAACCGCGTCGCCAAGAAACGATAAGCAGACACAACTTCTTTCAAAAAACCGCGTACACCATAACTGCGAATAAATATCAGTCGAAACAATAAATTCGGGCAATGCTCTGCATAGCCGCACCTGAATGACTGTACGCAGTAGGGGATCCTTCTGGTCTCTTAAAAAACAAAAACCTATTAACGAGTTGTCTAACAAAAAGATGTGACAGACCCAGCCCACCATCCTTGACACGCCGGAAAAGATTGGTTCGGCTCGTTCTCTCCCAAGTCGAGCTCCAAATAAACACGGCAAAGTCACGGTGTATTCGCTGGATGTTGACCCGCGAACAGTGCAGCACCTGCAGAACGTACCATACCTTTGGCAGCTAAAAAGGCGTTGCATAGCGAGGCACGCGCAAACATTGAAAACCCCCCCCCCCCCACTTATCCGCCCTGCGCGCAGCGCTTGAGCTTCTTCGTTCCAATACCCTCCTTGTCGCGGTATTGTTCAAGTGGAACTCCAAGATACCGCACCGGCGTGTCGGACCACGTGACACGTTCAAAAACAGCGGGCTTGGCGGGCCAATCTCTGTGCCAAAACCCCTGACACTTGCCAATTTACAGCACTGCACGTGTCCTCGCAGAGCTTCTCAGTCAGTTCTACGGCTTTCTTTACACTCTCTTGGTCAGTACTAAAAATAGCCACATCATCGGCGTATGCCAAAAACGAGCCTCACTGGCTTGTAAATTAAAGCCGCGTATATGCCCACTACGTAGCACACTTAAACAATAGGGTTCTAGGAAAATACAAAACAGCAGCGGCGAAAACGGGCATCCCTGCCGCACAGAAGAA